>JABMDN010000568.1:40000-92500 GCA_017165825.1 Hepsetus odoe | reverse complement strand
AGAGAGAGAGATTCATGAGAGAGAGAGAGAGAGAGAGAGTCCATGAGACACAGAGAGAGAGAGAGAGAGAGAGAGAGAGTCCATGAGACACAGAGAGAGAGAGAGAGAGAGAGTCCATGAGACAGAGAGAGAGAGAGAGAGAGTCCATGAGACACAGAGAGAGAGAGAGAGAGAGAGAGTCCATAGAGAGAGAGAGAGAGAGAGAGAGAGTCCATGAGACACAGAGAGAGAGAGAGAGAGAGAGAGAGAGTCCATGAGAGAGAGAGAGAGAGAGAGAGAGGTCCACAGGCACAGAGAGAGAGAGAGAGAGAGAGAGAGAGAGGAGTCCATGAGAGAGAGAGAGAGAGAGAGTCCATGAGGACACAGAGAGAGAGAGAGAGAGAGTGAGAGAGAGACTAAAAGAAACAGAGAGAGAGAGAGAGAGAGAGAGAGAGAGAGAGAGAGAGAGAGAGAGAGAGAGAGGAGTGAGAGAGAGACTAAAAGAAACAGAGAGAGAGAGAGAGAGAGAGAGAGAGAGAGAGAGAGAGAGAGAGAGAGAGAGTGAGAGAGACTAAAAGAAACAGAGAGAGAGAGACTAAAAGAAACAGAGAGAGAGAGTCCATGAGACACAGAGAGAGAGAGAGAGAGAGGAGAGAGACTAAAGCAGAAACAGAGAGAGAGAGAGAGAGAGAGAGAGAGAGAGACTAAAGAAACAGAGAGAGAGTCCATGAGACACAGAGAGAGAGAGAGAGAGTGAGAGAGAGACTAAAAGAAACACAGAGAGAGAGAGAGAGAGAGAGAGAGAGAGACTAAAAGAAACAGAGAGAGAGAGAGAGAGAGAGAGAGACTGAGCAAACAGAGAGAGAGGAGAGAGAGGAGAGAGAGAGAGAGAGAGAGAGAGACTAAAAGAAACACAGAGAGAGAGAGAGCGAGAGACAGTGAGAGAGAGACTAAAAGAAACACAGAGAGAGAGAGAGAGAGTCCATGAGACACAGAGAGAGAGAGAGAGCGAGAGACAGTGAGAGAGAGACTAAAAGAAACACAGAGAGAGAGAGAGAGCGCTCAGGATTGAGGTGAGAGAGAAAAGACAGAGAAAAAGGAGAGAGAGAGAGACAGGCGCTAGCAGAAGGAAGGGAGGAAGAGCTAGTAAAATCAAGAGTGCTTGAAAGGAAATTGTAACAGAGTAAGACGGAGATATGGAGGTAAGATGGAGCGAGCAAAAAGAAAGACCGAGATGAGAGCCAGAGAGAAAGTGAGCAAGGAACAAAGAAGAAAGGATGCAGGGAGAAAAGCAAGAGTGAACGAGAGAGACTTTTAACCCTCAACTAATAAACTCCCATCACAGTTCAGACCAGGAACGAGGAGGAACATCGTGATTTGCTCAATGGGGGACAAGATCTGGAGGCCAAGATGTCCATCTTGTGGTGCGTGAAGAGGGTGCAAGTTAGCCAGGAGCTCATAGAAAGATGAGTTTGACTCTAAATGGAGTCAGTCAACCCTGTTAGACATCTCTAGTTTGGTCCTGGAGCTACAAGATTAATACTGAAGGTAAAATAATTAAGCTTCTCCATCAATTAGCAGTGTGTAACCATCATCGATAGCGTGATGATATATGAGACATATTTACATATACGTCTCTTTTCAGAGACAATCCACACTCATAAAATAAAATAAAAGAAGGAAAGAAAGTTATAAAAAAGGTAAAAGCACTTTAAAAGTAAGATGTAAGTGTAGAAGAAGGTTAAAAGTAGGAATTTAATTTTATTAAAAGTAATAAAGAGGGTAAAAAGTAGGATTTAAGTAAAAAAAATAAATAAGACTTTTCACATTGAGTTATAAAAAGCATACAAGTAGGATTTCAGTTTTATGAAGAAGGATCAAATGTGACTTAAGTTCAAATACCTTTTGAAGAAGAAGGATAAAAATAGCATTTAAGTTAAAACCCTTAAGTAGGATTTCAGTTAAATGAATTTGTTAAGGATAAAATTGAATGAAATTAATTAAAGCAATAAAGAGCTTAAACGTGGGATTTAAGTTAGAAGAATTTATAAACAAGTATAAAAGTTGGACTGTAAGTTTAAATAATATATAAAGAAGGATGCAAGTAGAAAATAAGTTTACTTTTTGGAAATCTGCAGACAGTGGGATGGCAGCTGGTTCCAGCAGGGGGCAGCATTACGGCTAAATGGTGGTACAAACCAGAAACCACTTATTAAACACACAGATGAGCGGTCAATGTGCACAGAAAAGGTTGATTTGAAGACAGCAGCAGGACCTGGTCATGTGCTCATGGCTGAAGCCGCAGAGGCCTCTGGGTCCTCGAGGTAAATTAGCAGCTCTGCGCTCCTTTAGCCGCTCGGCCGTCACTCAAGACCGCAGCAGTTTAAAGACTGAACTTCATTCTGCTCAAAGCATTCTTCAGCACAATGCTACTGACAGCTTGTATAAGACACCGCCCAGCACGGACCCCGCCGTGGCCCTTTTATCTGCACAATAGGGGCCCTTAGAACACACACTTGCTCACACACACACACACACACACACATGTGCACACTTGCATGCGAATGCAAACAGTACACACTCAGAAAAGACTGGGTGAAAATGCAGTGTCAGATTTCCCTAAAAAGTATGTACATGAGTACAAAGTAACATGCACGAACACACACACATACACGCACGCACGCACGCACATACACACACACGCACATGGTTTCTTTTCGTTGTTGTTTATTTACGACTGGTCTAGATTGTCAAAAGCTATAAAAGTACCCAATAATAAAGTTCAGTAGAGCTGATGCTCAGTGACCGTACATTAGTTCAGGAGAGGTATTTCAGCTCAGAGTTACAGTCGGAGCTTTAGAGTTAGCACAGTGCAGTATAGTGTAGCACAAAGTGCAGTACAGTACAGCATAGTACAGAAGAAGAGTGCAGATTAATTAAGCACAGTGCAGTATATAGTACAGTACAGTGCAGTATAGTGTAGTACAGTACAGTGCAGTATAGTACAGTAAGAAGAGTGCAGATTAATTAAGCACAGTGCAGTATAGTACAGTACAGTGCAGTATAGTGTAGTACAGTATAGTGCAGTATAGTGTAGTACAGTACAGTACAGTACAGTATAGTACAGTAAGAAGAGTGCAGATTAATTAAGCACAGTGCAGTATAGTACAGTGCAGTATAGTAAAATACAATGCAGTATAATTAAGTACAGTGCAGTTTAGTACAGTAGAGCGCAGTATAGTACAACACTGTGCAGTATAGTGCAGTATAGTACAGTACAGTGCAGTATAGTACAGCAAGCACAGAGCAGTATTGTGCAGTATAGTAGAGTACAGTACAGCGCAGTAAAGCAAGTACAGTGCAGTAAAGTACAGCACATTGCAATACTGTACAGTAAGTATAGTACAGAAAGTACAGTACAGTATAGTATAGTACAGTATAGTACAGAAAGTACAGTACACTGCAGTAAGTACAACACAGTATTGTAAAGTAAATACAGTGCGGTATAATGCAGTGTAATGCATTAACATAACAGTATAAACAACTATACTAGTAGTATAATACTATTAGTATAGTCATTTAATGTAACATACTAAAATTATAATCATTTATACTAATATACTATTAGTATAGTTGTTTATACTGTTATGTTAATGCATTACACTGCATTATACCGCACTGTATTTACTTTACAATACTGTATAAATGACTATAATTTTAGTATGTTAGTATAAATGACTATAATTTTAGTATGTTACATTAAATGACTATACTAATAGTATATTAGTATAAATGATTATAATTTTAGTATGTTAGTATAAACGACTATACTATTAGTATGTTAGTATAAATGATTATAATGTTAGTATGTTAGTATAAATGACTATACTATTAGTATATTAGTATAAATGATTATAATTTTAGTATGTTAGTATAAATGATTATAATTTTAGTATGTTAGTATAAATGACTATACTATTAGTATATTAGTATAAATGATTATAATGTTAGTATGTTAGTATAAATGACTATACTATTAGTATATTAGTATAAATGATTATAATTTTAGTATGTTAGTATAAATGATTATAATTTTAGTATGTTAGTATAAATGACTATACTATTAGTATATTAGTATAAATGACTATAATTTTAGTATTTTAGTATAAACGACTATACTATTAGTATATTAGTATAAAATGATTATAATTATATGTTAGTATAAAACGACTATACTATTAGTATATTATTATAGCGATTGCAATGTTAGTATGTTAGTACAAAGGACTATAATTATTAGTATATTAGTATAAATGACTATAATTTTAGCATGTTAGCATAAATGAATATAATTTAGTATGTTAGTATAAATGACTATACTATTAGTATATTAGCATAAATTTAGACATGATTTATTATGTTAGTATAAAATGACTATACTATTAGTATATTAGTATAAATGATTATAATTTTAGTATGTTAGTATAAACGATTATAATTTTAGTATGTTAGTATAAATGATTATAATTTTAGTATGTTAGTATAAATGACTATACTATTAGATATTAGTATACAAATGATCATAATTTTAGTATGTTAGTATATGACTATACTATTAGTATATTAGCATAAATGATTTATAATTTAGTATGTTAGTATAAACGATCATACTATTAGTATAGTATAAAATGATTATGATTTTATTATGTTAGTATAAATGACTATACTATTAGTATATTAGTATAAATGACTATACTATTAGTATTCATAAATACCATAATTTTAGTATATTAGTATAAATGACTATACTATTAGTATATTAGTATAAATGACTATACTATTAGTATATTAGTATAAATGACTATACTATTAGTATATTAGTATAAATGATTATGATTTTATTATGTTAGTATAAATGACTATACTATTAGTATATTAGTATAAATGACTATACTATTAGTATATTAGTATAAATGACTATAATTTTAGTATGTTATATAATGACTATATCATTAGTATATTAGTATAAATGACTATACACATATATTAGTATAAAATGATTATGATTTTATTATGTTAAGAGTAAATGATCATACTATTAGTATATTAGTATAAATGATTATAGTTTTAGTATCTTAGTATAAACGACTATACTATTAGTATTTTAGTATAAATGATTATGATTTTATTATGTTAGTATAAATGACTATACTATTAGTATATTAGTATAAATGACTATAGTTTTAGTATGTTAGTAAATGATTATAATTTAGTATGTTAGAATAAACCACTATACTATTACTATGTTAGTATAAATGACTATAATTTTAGTATGTTAGTATAAATGATTATAATTTTAGTATATTAGTATAAATGACTATAGTATGTTAAGAGTAAATGATCATGTCAGTATATTAGTATAAATGATTATAATTTTAGTATCTTAGTATAAACGACTATACTATTAGTATATTAGTATGAATGATTATGATTTTATTATGTTAGTATAAATGACTATACTATTGCATATTAGTATAAATGATTATAATTTAGCATTTTAGTATAAAAACGACTATACCATATTAGTATATTAGTATAAATGATTATGATTTTATTATGTTAGTATAAATGACTATACTATTAGTATATTAGTATAAATGATTATAATTTTAGTATCTTAGTATAAACGACTATACTATTAGTATATTAGTATAAATGATTATGATTTTATTATGTTAGTATAAATGACTATACTATTAGTATATTAGTATAAATGACTATAGTTTTAGTATGTTAGTATAAATGATTATAATTTTAGTATGTTAGAATAAACGACTATACTATTACTATGTTAGTATAAATGACTCTAATTTTAGTATGCTAGCATAAATGACTATACTATTATATGTTAGCATAAATTATTATAATTTTAGTATGTTAGTATAAATGACTATACTATTAGTATGTTCGTATAAATGATTTTAATTTTAGTATGTTAGTATAAATGACTATAATTTTAGTATGTTAGTATAAATGACTATACTATTTGAATATTAGTATAAATGACTATACTATTAGAATGTTAGTATAAATGACTATAATTTTAGTATGTTAGTATAAATGACTATACTATTTGAATGTTAGTATAAATGACTATACTATTAGTAAATAGTATAAATGATCATACCTAGTGTTAGCATAAATGACTTATACTCATTATATGTTAGTATAAATGACTATAATTTAGTGTTATATTAAATGACTATACTATTAGTATGTTGGTATAAATGATTATAATTTTAGTATGTTAGTATAAACGACTATACTATTAGTATGTTAGTATAAATGACTATACTATTACTATGTCAGTATAAATGACTATTGTCATGGTTATACTCGAGAGGCAAAGCACACACGCGTTTCTTTAACGGAGACAGGTTTATTTCAAGACCATGACACAAAAACAACGCCGTAACTTACGGTGCAGACAGACAGTAAGGACGGTGAACGGACAACACTGGGTCGACTGGTAATATTTGTGTGGCTGTCCAGGTGGGTGATCGGTGGTGATGATTACGAGTGCTCGTGAAAGTCTCGGCCGTAATCCGGGATCGACCTTCCCCGGCCTGGCAATCGTAGACAACTATACTATTAGTATGTTAGTATAAAGGACTATACTATTAGTATGTTAGTATAAAGGACTATACTATTAGTATGTTGGTATAAATTATTATAATTTTAGTATGTTAGTATAAATGACTATAATTTTAATATGTTAGTATAAATGACTATAATTTTAGTATGTTAGTGTAAATGACTATACTATTAGTATGTTAGTATAAATGACGATACTATTACTATGTCAGTATAAATGACGATACTATTAGTATGTTAGTATAAAGGACTATACTATTAGTATGTTAGTATAAATTATTATAATTTTAGTATGTTACATAAGCAAATGACTATACTCTTAGTGTTAGTATAAATGACTATACTATTAGTATGTTAGTATAAATGACTATAATTTTAGTGTTAGTGCAATTATGGTAATTTTAGTATGTTAGTATAAAATGACTATAATTTTAGTGTGTTAGCATAAATGATCATAATTATTAGTATGTTAGTATAAATGACTATACTATTAGTATGTTAGTATAAATGACTATAATTTTAGTGTGTTAGTATAAATGACTATACTATTAGTATGTTAGTATAAATGACTATAATTTTAGTATGTTAGTATAAATGACTATAATTTTATTATGTTAGTATAAATGACTATAATTTTAGTATGTTAGTGTAAATGACTATACTATTAGTATGTTAGTATAAATTATTATAATTTTAGTATGTTAGTATAAATGACTATACTATTAGTATGTTAGTATAAATGACTATACTATTAGTATGTTAGTATAAATGATTATACTTTTAGTATGTTAGTATAAATTACTATAATTTTAGTATGTTAGTATAAATGACTATACTATTAGTATGTTAGTATAAATGATTGTAATTTTAATATGTTAGTATAAATGACTATACTATTAGTATGTTAGTATAAATGATTATAATTTTATACATGTTAGTATAAATGACTATAATTTTAGTATGTTAGTATAAATGACTATACAGTACAACAGTGCACTATAGTTACAGCACATGACTACACTATTAGTAAAGTTTAGAATTAGTAAATATTCTGAATGAGAAAACTAGTTAGTTAGTATAACACAGCAGGATAAATGACTATCCTGTGCAGAACAGAGTAACAGTATATTTAATATATAAACATAATATATATAATGTAACATTCTGTATTGTGTAAAATACAGTGTGTCTAACGGGATTGTCAATATATATTTATTGTATTATATCTGAATACAGTACAGAGCTTGGAATCAATCAATGCCTCCACATGGATATATCCTAAACACTGAGCTCCAGAACTTCCACATGGATATATCCTAAACAATGAGCTCCAGAACTTCCACATGGATATATCCTAAACACTGGAGTCTTAATCCTCCACATGGATATATCCCCAAACACTGAGCTCCAGAACTTCCACATGGATATATCCTAAACACTGAGCTCCAGAACTTCCACATGGATATATCCTAAACAATGAGCTCCAGAACTTCCACATGGATATATCCTAAACACTGAGCTCCAGAACTTCCACATGGATATATCCTAAACACTGAGCTCCAGAACTTCTACATGGATATATCCTAAACACTGAGCTCCAGAACTTCCACATGGATATATCCTAAACACTGAGCTCCAGAACTTCCACATGGATATATCCTAAACACTGAGCTCCAGAACTTCCACATGGATATATCCTAAACACCGAGCCCAGGACCTCCGCTATGGATATATCCTAAAACACTGGCTTTCCATCTCCACATGGACATATCCTAAACACTGAACTCCAGAACCTCCACATGGATATGAGTCCTAAACACTGAGCTCATCTCTCCACATGGATATATCCAAACACTGAGCTCAGCCTCCACATGGATATATCTCAAACACTGAGCTCAGACCACATGGATATATCTCAAACATCGAGCTCCAGAACCTCCACATGGATATATCCTAACACTAGGCTCAGAATCCCACTACGGATATCCTAAACACTGAGCCCAGAACTTCCACAGGATATCCTAAACACCGGTGCCCAGGACTTCCACATGGATATATCCTAAACACTGGCTTCCAGAACCTCCACATGGATATATCCTAAACACTGAACTCCAGAACCTCCACATGGATATATCCCAAACACTGAGCTCCAGAACCTCCACATGGATATATCCTAAACACTAGGCTCCAGAACTTCCACATGGATATATCCTAAACACTGAGCTCCAGAACCTCCACATGATATATCCTAAACACTGAGTCTAGAACTTCCACATGGATATATCCTAAACACTGAGCTCCAGAACTTCCACATGGATATATCCTAAACACTGAGCTCCAGAACTTCCACATGGATATATCCTAAACACCGAGCTCCAGGACCTCCACATGGATATATCCTAAACACTGGCTTCCAGAACCTCCACATGGATATATCCTAAACACTGAACTCCAGAACCTCCACATGGATATATCCTAAACACTGAGCTCCAGAACCTCCACATGGATATATCCTAAACACTGAGCTCCAGAACTTCCACATGGATATATCCTAAACACCGAGCTCCAGAACCTCCACATGGATATATCCTAAACACTGAGCTCCAGAACCTCCACATGGATATATCCTAAACACTGAGCTCCAGAACCCACATGGATATATCCTAAAACACTGAGCTCCAGAATCCCACATGGATGTTAGAGTCCTAAACACCGAGCCCAGGACTTCCACATGGATATATCCAAACACTTAGAGCTCCAGAACTTCCACATGGGATATATCCCAAACACCGAGCCCAGGACTTCACATGGATATATCCCAAACACTGAGCTCAGAACTTCCACATGGAGAGTATCCCAAACACTGAGCTCCAGAACTTCCACATGGATATATCCTAAACACTGAGCTCCAGAACTTCCACATGGATATATCCTAAACACCGAGCCCAGAACTCACATGGATATGCAGATTTGGTTGTTAAACAGAATTATTAGAAACACTTTGAAAAAGTGTTCTGAGCAGTGGTGGCCTAGTGGTTAGGGAGTTGCCTCTGCATCGGCAAGTAAGCTGCCCTGAGGTACCCTTGAGCAAGGTATCGTCCCTGTCACTGCTCCCTGGGCGCTTCATGTCACTAGTTGCACGGGTGTTTGCATGAGTTAAATGCAGAGGTCCAGTTTCATTGTGGTTCACTGTGTGATGTGCTGTGACCTCGCAATGACGAGGGCTGCACTTTCACTTTCACTTTCAAAACGCATATTTGTTCCTGTGTTTTTGTGCTCATGAGTAAAATGATGAATATACCGCCTCCACACACACACACACACACCAACAAACCTACACACACACACACACACACACACACACACACACACACACACACACACAGCAAGGCTTTCTGTCAGAGTTCATGGCCGTGCTGTGAACAGAGCCAGATGGAGGGGAGCAGTATTTCCGCTGTCTGACGCCGCTCTGTCACCACGGTTAGTTTCTGGTTACAGTTCAGAACAACGGCCCGGTCTCTGCAGAAAACCTCATGATCTGCCCTTGGACAACCGATCCACCTGCCGAGTGACGCAGGAGGACATGAGTGAAACTGCCGGAGTGTATCTGCTCAAATCTGTCCTCCGACTCCTCTCCAGTTCCCTCTCATCATCCGCATGGCTACAGCTTGCTCCATGCTCTCGGTTTCAGTGATTTCCCCATCATACGCGGTCATCATCAATATCATTACCTGGGGCTGCTATGTCGGGCAGAGTTTTCTTATGTTTCTGCATTTGGTGCACCTGAGCCAGCTCGACTGAGGATTTGTACTAATGAATGAGGCGCGGTTGGAGCTGGGAAGACAAAATGTGCCGAGCTCTCTTGGGCTCTCGGCTCCGAGTTATTGGATTTTTCTTTTATTCTTTCGAATATTTGACGATTCTCAGGTTTCAGATGAACGGGAAAGCCACACAAAGGCCAAAGCTGATTAAGGAACGGCTGCCGGAGCTGATTTTAATGTAGGCTCCCAAACAAAACACAGGGATAGATCGGGCGAGTTGAGTCACAGCAGGATCGCAGCAGTGCAGGCCGCGTTAAATGGCGCTGCTTTACGGTTCCTCGTTGTGTTCTGGTGCTGCTGACCCTCAAGAAGGTCCAGCAGGTGTTTAGCACGGCCTAGTGGTTAGGGAGTTGGCCCCGCATTGGAAGATTGTGGGTTCGATTCCCTCACAAGTAGGTTGCCCTGAGGTACCCCAAGTGGCGTACCATCCCGCCACTGCTCCCGGCGCCAATAGCTGCCCACTGCTGCACGGTGTTTGTGTGCATGGGTTAAAAAGCAGAGGTCCACTTTTGTTGTGGTTCATGGTGTGCAGTGCTGTGACCTCGCAATGACAAGGGTTGTCACTTTCACTTTTCACGTTGCTTTAGTTTGCGCTTCACACTGGTGAACAGGAGGCACTTGTGCTGGGTTTGACTCCCGGGCGGGACGGTCCGCGTCATTGCTGTGTGAGTGGACACGCCCTGCTGTATCTGTGTGGGCTTTGTTCCAGGAGCCCTCTGATTCTCCCAACAAGCTCAAAGACTCCGCGGTGTCAGGTGGGTGGAAAGTGAAAGTGACTACCCACGTCATTGTGAAACAGCACAGCACAACGAAATTCAACCTCTACATTTCACACACACAGCAGGGGCAGCTATTGAAAGTGACCGGGAGCAGTGATCGGGATGGTACCTTTGCCTGGTGGTACTTAGGAAACTTCTGTCTGGGGGAATTTAACCACACCTAACCCGACTCTAATGTGGACAAATGGCTCAGAAAATGAGTGAGCGAGCGTGCTACGTTGAAACATTCGTTTATGGGACGGTATGAATTAGCCCCCTTTTTCACCACACTTAGGGTAAACCTGGACCTCAAGGGCCGTGTTGTAGTCCTGGAGCCTCCTGGAGGGGGTGTGCAGCAAGCACCAGACCAGGCACATGCCACCAAGAAATGTTTTGGCACCCTGCCTCCCCGTAATTCCTTTGTTTTCTCTGCTCACAACACTTTGACAAAGCTGCGTTTTGCCGTGTTATAAATCAAAAGCCGTTAAAAGGACTTCATGCGACACTTTCATCAGCGTCCTGTCCTTCATCATCTCCGAGTACTTTTATCACGGCGCTATGAAAACGTCAGCTTTCATAAATCCTGACACACACCACAGACCACGGCATCAAAACAGACACGATCCTGACAAAACACACGCTCCTTCCTCTTCGGAGCGCCGGAGGGAGAAGACTGAGTTGATTTAGCAGCAGTGAGGGACCGTCCTGATCGTGGACCGACCGAACGATGGTGAGACGGAGGTGTGAGTCCGTCTGAAGGGGACACTAATGAACACTCCTGATGAACGACTGCACCATTGATTTTTTAACCAGAAACGCCCAAAACGTTCTATTTCTATCAGTTCTTACAATAAAACTGAAATTCTAAAATGTTGCTGTGATCTGAGGAACATTTATTATATTTATTCCATCCCTCCATCCATCCATCCATCCATCCATCCAAATGTTTTTTTGTTTCTTTTTCTTTTTCTTTCTTTCTTTCTTTCTTTCTTTCTTTCTTTCTTTCTTTCTTTCTTTCTTTCTAATTCAATTGGTATATTTATTCCATTCATCCATCCATCCATCCATCCTTTCCTTCCTTCCTTCCTTCCTTCCTTTCTGTTTTCTTTCTTTTCTTTCTTTTAGTCAAAAGAATTCTTTTCTCATTGTATTTGTTGCAAAATTGATAATTTATTAATTGCTTTAATTTTTAGGCCAATTTAATCCAAAAGGACATATTTCTTCATTTCTTCTCTCGTTTCTTTTCCTCAGACTATTTGAATCATTTTACACTCTTTAGTAATCTGAACACCCTGAACACTGCTCGGATCATTGATGAACCCACTGTAACCCACTGCTGATGGTGGACTGTAGATCATGCGACTGTCGGCGTCCCTGGAGGCTGATTAGGGGTCGACCCGCCTCCCGGCCAGCTGGAATTAATGACCTAATCACCTCGGTTTAAAACAACCCTGAAACAAACTCATTCCTGCGGCGTCCAAAAAAGAACGAAATTTGGAGATGCTGGAATTACAAGATAAAGGTGGGGCAGCGTGGCCCAGCGGTTAGAGTTGCCCCAGCAAGTTGAGTGTGATGGGCTAAATGTCCACCTCGTTGTGGTTCACTGTCTGCTGTGCTGTGACCTCGCAATGACAAGGGTTGCCACTTTCACTTTCACTTTCAGCTTTGGCTGAAGCTGGAACTGTTTGTCCTGAAACTGCATTGAGAGCAGTTAAGGTGACTGGCATTATCATTTCTTCTTATTACATGGTCCATAAACGCTGACAGATCAACATAATCAGGGCTGGTAGTGAAGCAGAAGCATGAAACTCCTGCACTGACAGCAGAGAGGATCTTTTTTGGCACTAATTCTCCCCAGGAAGGCTAAGGAGACCATTCACTTATGGCATTTAGCTGACACTCTTATCCAGAGCGACTTCCATTTCCTAATTATAGGAACAGTCTCCCAGATTTGGTTGGAGAGTCTTGTCCAGGAACCAATAGTGGTAGACAGTTGAACCTGTAACCTCTGGTTCAACAGGTATATAAGGTCCATATAAATCCTTCATGATAGTGCAGTGACCACAGCAAGAAGGTCCTGGATTTGAACTCCCAAGCGGGACGGTCCGGGTCCTTTCTGTGTGGAGTTTTCTCCCCATGTCTGTGTCTGTTTCCTCTGGGAGCTCCGGTTTCTTCCCACCGTCCAAAAAGACACAGGTCAGATGGATTGTGTGTGTGTGTGTGTGTGTGTGTCTGCCCGGTGATGGACCTGTCCAGGGTGTCCTAACCTTTCTAACTAGCCCTGTGAGAGCTGATTACTACTCCCTGAGTGGCCTCCAGATAACGAGGGGATGAGTCCTTAACTAGACTTACTAACACCACCTCTGAAAACGGATTATTTAAGGCACCGCCCCCACTGCTCTCACGTATACTGCCCTGCTGGACGATGTGTGCGGGTGTGGTTTGCTGCATGTTTATAATGGTTAGCAGTCACTTTCACTTTCGCTTCTTCACTTCATTTTGCCTTTCCAGAAACACATAAACAACAGGGACTTGATACAATGATCTCTGCCTTGCAAGCTGATGCAACTGAATAAAAAAAGAGTGGTCTTAAAAAGTCTAATTATTTTATTATTAAGTTAATGTACTTTGCTTGAGGCCGGTATTCGATGCGAGGAATTCAAAAGATGTTGCTCATGCATTTGCCATGATTAACTATCCATCCGTGTGCTTTTTACACTCTTATTACAGATTAATAACACATTTATTATGTTTTGTAATCCCTCTTATTGTAAATGTTTCATTTTCCTTCGGCATAGCCAGTGCTCTTATTGATTTCTCGTTATAAATGATTTACTCCGCCGCTTCAAACGGAGCTTCTGTTTTCTGATCTGCTCATCCAGCCATGGAGCTTTGAATGCAGACTGTTGATCGCTGCTCAGTGAGGTGAACAACCGTCTCCAGTCCAATCGTAAATCATAGCTCTTTCCACATTTTGGGTCAGCAACTCTTTCTTTCAAAAAAGCCACTGGTGTGCAACGATTTATAGGATTTTGGAAAGGAGCTGTAAAGCGGGCTGCCTTGTTGTTTTTGTCTAAGATTATTTTTTTCTTCTACTGAACATCCAGCATCCCCGCTGTGATCTATGACAGTCTAAATCATTGTTTAAATATTACTGTTTTTTGCAGTGTTACCTAGATTTTTCACCTCATACATCACTGGGATTAAATCCAAAGCTGTCCAGTAAACCCAGACACCCCTTCACCCACCAAACAGCAATATTCTCCACCCGACCTTTACGTTCTCCTGTAAAGCACAACTAACATCTGAATCATATCACTCCTCACCAAACCTCTGAACTCTCCAGCAAACATCAAGCAGTCTCCACTGAACCATTGCATTCCCTTCCTAAACGCCATCTTTCTTCACCAAACGCTTTATTTCTCTTAAGAGCTTAACACCTTAATTCTCCATCAAAACTCATCGTTCTCCATCAGACACCAGTTTATTCCACCATAAGGCAACAAATATTCTACAAAACACTCTCAAACGCCATCATTCTCCAACAAACATCATTATTCTCTAACAAACATCATCGCTCTCTACCAAAATCCATCACTCTCCACCAAACATCATCATTCTGCACCAGACACCCTCATTCTCCACCAGACACCCTCATTCTCCACCAAACACAATCATTCTCCATTAATCACCAGCTTATTCCACCAGTCAACATATTTCTTCAGCAATTGCCATCAACTCACTAGCAAATGTCAAACGATCTCCAATAAACCATTACGTATTCCTCCTAAATGCCATCCTTCTTCACCAAACACCATATTTCTTATTATCAAACCACTAAATGTCATAATTCTCACTGGATTCTCATCATCTTATTCCAGCATAAGGCAACAAAATCACTACCAAACACCATCATTCTCCACCAAACACCTTCATTCTCCACCAAACACCTTCATTCTCCACCAAACACCTTCATTCTCCACTGTCACTTCTGCCACTGAATCCAGGCCATGGCCACGGTCCTGATCCCCGGAATTCTGAGCCGGAGCTTTCAACTCTCCCTCACCCATCACATATGATCACCCACACCTGTTAGCTACATTTAAGCTCTACCAGCCCACCCAGTGTTGTTTGCCACCGTCGTGTGTTACCGTAGTTCCTGAGATTTGTTTCTTCTTTAAGCAGATTAGCACCCTGAAGCTGAGCCACGCATTTGTGCTAACACCATTCTCATCAGACATCTGCTAGTCTCCATAAACACTGTCATGACCCAACACCTTTATTCTCCACCACACACCCTCATTTCCACCACACACCGCCTCCACCAAAACATCTCATTCTCTCCACCACACACCCTGGCCTCCACCACACACCCTCATTCTCACCACACACCCCTTTCACACACCCTGGCCTCTCCACCAAACATCCTCATTCTTCACCACACACCCTCATTCTCCCACCACACACCCCTGCCCTTCACCACCTTCATTCTCCACTCAAACATCCTCATTCTTTCACCACACACCCTCATTCTACACCAAACATCCTCATTCTCACCACCCTCATTCCCACCAAACATCCTCATTCTTCACCACACACCCTCATTCTCCACCAAACATCCTCATTCTTCACCACACACCCTCATTCTCCACCAAACATCATAATTCTTCACCAGATACCCTCATTCTCCACCAAACATCATCATTCTTCACCACACACCCTCATTCTCCACCAAACATCATCATTCTTCACCAGACACCCTCATTCTCCACCAAACATCATCATTCTTCATCACACACCCTCATGTGGGGCAGTGGTGGTCTAGTGGTTAGGGCATTAGCCGGAGGATCGGGGGTTCGAACCCCTTCCCAATAGGTTGCCCTGAGGTACCCTTGAGCAAGGTGCCGTCCCTGTCACTGCTCCCCGGGCGCTTTCAATAGCTGCCCACTGCTGCACGGTGTTGGAGTGTGCATGGGTTAAATGCAGAGGTGCAATTTCGTTGTGGTTCATTGTCTGCTGTGCTGTGACCTCACAATGACAAGGGTTGTCACTTCCACTTTCACTTTTCACTTTCACTTTCACCCTCATTCTCCACCAAACACCCTCATTCTCCACCAAACATTATCATTCTTCATCGAATGCCATAATTTTTCACCAAACACCATCATCACTCAAATTATCATTCAACAAAGAAGTGCTTTCAGAAGGGATCTTTAGTGGTTCTCATCAATTATTTGGTTCCCAAAAAGAACCTGTTTTTCAGTGTAAATAAATCCACTTATGATTTTTCTTCTATCACTCCAAAGATCCCTTTTTGGCATTTTAATTTTTCATAATGCAGCTTTTTCCACCACACTCTGCACCACAGCACTGTGTCTGGGTTCGTACGCGTTCAGTGGAATATCTTGGATCAGTGTCTAGAAAACGTTGTCTTTGTTGCCGTGGAGAAAATACTATTTTTTTAATGTTTTGACGAAAAAAAAAAAGAAGTAGATGCAGTCAAACCAATTTCTTTCTTTTTGTGATAAGACTGCAGAAGCGTTTCACAGCTTGAGTTGTTGTCATGCATCTGTTGCCGTGGTAACAGGTGAATCCTGATGCTGAAAGACACCTTTTTGTAAAGAAAAAGAAGAGAAAAGAAGAAAAAAAGCAGAGACCCATCTGGCAAAGTCTGATAATCGCTACCGGTGTTTATCAATTTAACTACAGGTCCGCCAATTAGACCCACTTTTTTGCACAAAGCACAGCTTTTCTCCGCTTTCATGGAACAGCTGGAAGGAATGACTCCGAAAATATTTCCATGAACAAATAATGCTGCACTTTGTTTACTTTTTGGTTTTTCTTTCTAATTTTCCCACTTCAGGACGTCATTGTGGGTTCCCCACAGTTGTGGCACTATAAAACATCGCGAGGCAACCTCCTCGCTTCAGCCTCGGCACTGAGGCTCACATTTATTCCGTACTTTTTGCCACAAAAAATGGGACCTGAGGCGAGAAACAGAGATTGCTTCTGTACGCCCGAGGCTGCGGACTTATGGAAGAAGCTCAGACTAAATAATCAGTGGCTTTGTAAGACACACAAGTGCAGAAAAACACACAGACGGCAAAATGCAAATGATTCATCACGGCCTGCCAGGGCTTATATAATGTGTTTTTTTGCCTGCGTCGGTGAAAACATTTCACGGTAAGGCATGGAGAGAGGCCGGAATTGAGTGAGTAATGAGAAAGATCGAATAAATGGACACTTGGCGTGTAGGTGTTGATTCAGGATGTACGTCAGAAGCAATCTAGATTCAATTGGAAGGCGATAATGTGAGCAATATAGCCATCAGAAGCGGCGCACCGTCACATGGACGCCCATATGGGTCTTTTCATGCGACTGGACCTCATTGATTCCAGCCAGCTGGTCCTGGGAAGAACAAACCTGACAAATTGTTATAATTTTCTTCCATCACCGTCCTTCACACTGAAATTTTCTCTCCCATCGGGTTTCATTCATTCAAGGCCTCCAGCTGTGGTCTGTATGGGGAGCTAATCGGCTGTATTAATGTCTGAAAGCGTTTGCTGGTTTGACCCGGAGGCTTCGAGCAGGATCTACAGTGCTGGTGCAACTGGACTCACTCCGGATGAATGTTTACAACCGGGCGTTCTCACAAAATGCTTATTTATAGGAGCCCTATCAGTGGTTTGCTTAGAGAATGTCTCTAATGAAAATGACAGCCTGTCTATAGTGGATTCTGACAGAACCCATGGTGTGATGTTGCCTGCTAGTTCATATTCTACAGCCAGTTCCTAAGGAGCCTTATGCAAAGTAAAGTACACTCTCCTCCTATTGAGACAATTTCATGAAAGAAATGGGAACTAATGTTTTAGAGCACCAGGCTGCAAAGTGCTCAAAGATACAAGATTCTGAATAAAGGGGTTCCAACCATTCAACGTTCAGCATCAGCAGTTAATCACCTGATCACCTGGAATCATCTGCTCCTGTTTCTTCACTGCTTTGTGTCTTAAGTTAGACGCTTTGTTCTGCTTGAAGGTTCAGACGTAGATCACTGTGTGGATTAACCAACACAGAACTATCAAACTGCTCAGGTACAGAGACTGGACTGAACATGAGAGACAGCAACACTGTCCTTCAGGAAGATCTGGAGAACTGCTCAGGTACAGAGACTGGACTGAAAATGAGAGACAGCAACACTGTCCTTCAGGAAGATCTGGAGAACTGCTCAGGTACAGAGACTGGACTGAACATGAGAGACAACAACACTGTCCTTCAGGAAGATCTGGAGAACTGCTCCTCAATAAGACATTAAAATACAAGTCCGGAAGCAAAATATGAAGAAATGATGGGCTGAAGACTTTTGCACAGTACTGAAGTGGTGAGCATGGCTTAATAATGTGAGGTGAGTAGCTTGATCAAAGTCATATTTCTATTCCAAAGTTTAGGCCAGGACGTAACTATCATAACTACTTCTTCTTTATCTTCTGCTCCTGATTAAGGAGCTGTCGTCACAGCAGATCATCGGTTTCCATTTCCTCCGGTCTTCTGCATCTTCCTCCTTCAAAGCAACCACCTGCATGTCCTCTCTCACCACATCCACAAACCCCCTCTTTGGTTTTCCTCTTCTCCTCTTTCCTGGCAGCTCCATCTTCAACATCCTCCTCCTGATATGATCCTCGTCTCTCCTCTGGACACGTCCAAACCAACGCAGCCTTGCTTCTCTAGTTTTGTCTCCAAAACGTCCAACCTGAGCTGTCCCTCTGATATACTCATTTCTAATCTGTCCATCCTCGTCACACCCAACAAAAATCTCAGCATCTTTAACTCTGAACTTAACCATCATAACTTAATTAACTTAATTATCTCCTTCTCTTGACTAAATGACTTTGCTTCCTTGCTTCACTGAATTGTTGCCATGCATTAGGTTCCCTAAGTTCCTATCCGCCTTACAAAAATGTGGACACAACTTAACACCTTACTGTGGTATTACCATGACAACGATCAAATTTCAACTTACAAGCATTTAAGCTAGAGTGCAATAACTTTTCACAATAAATGCAACTTAAAGTGAAATAACAAGATATAATACAAATGAAATCATTAAGTGCAGTAAATACGTTGTAAAGCAGCGAATGTTGTGAGGTAAGTGTGTTAGAGGTGTTAGGAGAGGAGGTGCTCTCAGAGAAGAGCTTCTTGAAGATACACAGAGGGACATCTCTGTTCTGTCTGGGAGGTCATTCCACCATCTGGGAACCTGTAAAGAGAACATTCTGGACTGAGATTGCCTTCTGTGAACGGATGGTAAAGTGATGTTCCACAGAAGAACACAATGACCAAGATGGAGTATAAGAAGTATAAGGTTGCGTGATAAGTATAATTGTGGCCTAATGGTTTGGGAGTCGGCCACAGGGTCAGAAGATTGTGGGTTCAAACCCCTTACCAGTAGGTTGCCCTGAGGCACCCTTGAGCAAGGTACCATCCCCGTCACTGCTCCCCGGGTGCTTTCATAGCTGCCCCCTGCTGTACGGTGTGTGTTTGTGAGTGGGTTATATGCAGAGGTCCAATTTCGCTGTGCTGAGTACTCAGAATGACAAGTATAGTCACTTTCACTTTTTCACTTTCCCACCCAGTATATAGTGACCATGTATCAGATTGCTTTCCTCATGCTTTAGTTATTCTGCTAATAATGAATGGATGCCACTACCAGGCCTACTGACCTACAGTCAGCACTTTTAGGAAAAGACAAATCAATCCGAAACCAAGCATGTGCATCAGCAGGGAATGAGGTATTGAGGGAAAAAATGAATCAAATCCAATGTTCTAACAGATCTATCCTGGCCATGCATTGTGGGATGAGGTGTTAGTGGTGCATTTCTTCATGGAAGAGACACGTTTAGAGTAGTCTGAGCTTTTTTCAATGCAACTAAAGTGAACTCTGTCTAAAGAGCTCACAGTTTGTCAAAAAGCATTCCTCATTTTTAGGAAATAAAGCTTAGGGTGTCAAAACACTGAGATCTTAGGTCTGCAAGGGGTCAAATATCAAAATGACCTTTCAACTACTCATTCATCAGGCTTGAAGAACAGTGAGATCCAGTCCAGAAAGAGCTCTACAGGAAAGTTTGCTGAGAAATGTAAAGTAAATGAAATTTAAAAAGTGGAGAGTAAGAGTCGAGCAGGCCCAAGCGACAATCTCAGCCTCCCATGCAATCTGTGGGCCGGTTTGAAGCCAACGTTTGACGAGTGGCAGCGTGATGTTTGTTGCAGAACTGGTAAAGGGGACAAAAAACCAGCACCAGCTGTGGACACGTAAAACCCAAAGTTACTCTCCCACCACCAGATGGCACTGTTACTTTATGCTAATGTGAAGAACCAGATGGTTCCTGTCATTTGGACCTGACTGTGGGTTGACGTTGCCTTCAGAGGCTGATCTGAATACAGCCGGCGGCCTCTCTCGCAGCAGTCGGATGCAGAAAAACTGACGTGAAGTCGGCGTTTCTCCACTTTTTATCACCGTTATCTTTCCAGGCTCTGCAGTCCATTTCAGCCCCAGATCAACAGCAGGAAGCTGGTGCGTAAACTCAGCTGGGAGATAGTGATCTGTTTTTGAAACTGCACTTTTCCGCTGATCCAGGACCCACTCCCACAGGCCGAATCCTGACCTCAGGCAGGGTCACGGATAGAAAGGCCTAGAACGGTGCGCTGGGAAGATAAATGATTTCGTCAACACCCATCCCCTCCAAACTCTAACAACAGGCCCCACTAGAGGTCGAGTGACTCATTACACCCTAAACAAGCTGTCCGCAATTAACAAGAGTTCTGCTTTTGTCTCGTTTTTTCTATCTCTCTGTTTTCTGCAACTTCTTTTCCTCCTTCTGGTCCGAGCGGACGGGGATGTTGTCTGTTTATGACGCACACGTTTGCGCAAAGTTGCTTTTTTTCCACGCTCCCACACATGGCCGCTGATTCATGATTGTGGTCATTTGCAAGAGCAACACACACATACACACACACACACACACACACACACACACACACACACACACTCACACTATTCCCACCCTTTAAAATACGCCTTGGGCTGAAAATGTCAAACTGGGACCAGATAAAGAACAAAGCCATCCACAGTCCTTATTCCTCTGTCTGGCTCGTTCTCTCTCTTTTTTTTCCTCTCGCTCTCTCACACACTCGCAAGCTCACAAAGCATCACATGCATCGGCATGTGCAGTGGAGAAGCGTCCATATCACATCCACATATACATTGTGAATCTCGCAGGGTCGCAGAAGTGCAGAACCTCCTCATCCCAGTCTGGATGTAAATTAAGCTGCTTGTTTTGTGATGTCACAAAAACAAACATCTCATTTACATGCATTTCTATCCAATAGGTGTTCAGCTTTGCCTATTCATCTTTAAAGAGACCTTTTGGAAAGGACATAGCAGCCAGTCACAACACTGCTAAGTCGCATTTACAGGTGTGGGCAAAAGTCTTCATACCCTCATTTCTTCATATTTAGCTTCTGGACTTTCTTGAGTTTTTATAGTTGAGGAGCGTCTCTCCTTTTCAGTCCAGTCTCTGTACCTGAGCAGTTCTCCAGATCTTCCTGAAGGACAGTGTTGTTGTCTCTCCTTTTCAGTCCAGTCTCTGGACCAGAGCAGTTCTCCAGATCTTCCTGAAGGACAGTGTTGTTGTCTCTCATTTTCAGTCCAGTCTCTGTACCTGAGCAGTTCTCCAGATCTTCCTGAAGGACAGTGTTGTTGTCTCTCATTTTCAGTCCAGTCTCTGTACCTGAGCAGTTTGATAGTTCTGTGTTGGTTAATCCACACAGTGATCTACGTCTGAACCTTCAAGCAGAATAAAGCGTCTATCTTAAGACATGAAGCAGTGAAGAAACAGGAGCAGATGATTCCAGATGATCAGGTGATTTGTTTACTGCTGATGCTGAACTCTGAGAGGAACCCCCAACCACTTTGCAGCCTGCAAACAACTCTCAGCTCAATATGAGACCGTTTGAGAGTTAAAGTAAGGTGTTTTTTAAGGAGAGTTCTTAGTAAAATATGAAGAAATCAGGAGTGACTCAAGACTTGCACAGTATTTTTTCAACCCACAGAATTAATCAACTTTTTTAAACTTTTTAAAAAAAGGTTTGGGCAGAAAATGCAAATGATATGTATGAATTCAGTAAAAATTTTAATGTCTGCATAACAGCACTTCAGCCCCAGCCATTCATGAAAACTGAAAACTCGACAAGTTCAAAACTAAGCGTTCGTAGTTTGTTGTACTGCAGCTTCAAAAAAGACAAATCTCTGTTTTTAGCACATTTTAGTACATTTTTCGACTTTCTTGAGCTAAAAGCTACAAGTGATCGGCTCTGTTTTTAAAATTTTACCAGTGGTTTGAAAGGATTTTTGAAAAAACTCAGTGCAGATTTCCATCTTTCCCTTTGTAGGAGTTTATGCAGGGAAATCTGGAAATCTAAATTTGATATATATATATATATAGTAAACTGACCTTCAGACCTCCGGTGTAATTTTTCAGTGTATGTTTTGACAGCTGTTAAAATGGGAGAGAAAAATGGAAGATATGGGCTTTTTAAATTCGTCCCGACTCGTAAGCTGGTGTGTCTTGACTTGCATTAACTCATATTGTCTTCAGATCAGCGCGCTGACACTTTTGTAAGTTGCACAGTGCGGTTCGCTCTTGCTCACTTGTCTCTTGTCATTCTCCTCAGTGCATCACCTGTCAACACCCACTCTGTTTCACAGCACCACACACACACACACGCACACACACACACACACGCACGCACACATGCACCCCCCTCTCGGCCTCCCCCTCGTCTGTCAGCCCCAGATGAAGTCTCCAGTCACTACGAACAAAAGCCGGCTTTGAAACAGAATCCAATCTCGGTGAGAGGTTTAATAAAAGCAGTGCGGCTGCAGAAGGACGCAGCTTCAGGGACCAACACACACACACTCACACACACACACACACACACACACACACACACACACACACACACACTGATAGAGGTTTCTGAGTAGAATAGAAGCAGGTTACAGCTTGGTTTGAGGAGGAACTGGAATTAATGCTGAAGGATGGCAGGCACACAGAAAAGCAGATGTTGGTACATGAAGAAATATACCTAGGCATGCGGACACACACACACACACACACACACACACACACACAGGCATGTGCTTCCAAACAAGTGTGGCTTTATACATCTACTGCTTTCAGAACAAAAGGGAGAATAACTTTAATGTCTCTTTTTGGTTACCTCTTCCTTTACACCAAAAGAGCTTCCTTTTAGATCCTAAATAAAAATAATCCCAAATTATTAAAAAAATAATCGAAGATGAAGGTCATGCATACAGTCTGTCCGGCCATGAGACTCACTAAGGCTCCTGTTACTTATTAAAAAAGTATAAAAAAGTGTCAGTTTTAAATCAATTAACCATCACTGCCCACGTATTTCCTTGCATCCTTTAGGTCGGTGTGGATGTCGAGCAGAACGTCCACTAGAGGGCAGTAGGTGTTTAGTGCTCTTTAGTGCTCCATTTAAAGGTCAAACTATCAAAGTGAAAGTGACTATTTGGCATTGTGAGCACAGCACACAGCATTTAACCCAAACACACACACCGTGCAGCAGGGGGCAGCAATATCCAGCGCCCGGGGAGCAGTGATGGGGACGGAACCTTGCTCACGGGTACCTCGGTAACCTGATCTGGGATTAAACCCATGATCCTGAGGCCTTCGTTACATAAGGCGATCTTATGATCATGCTGTTCATAGGACCCTCTGCAAGGGGGACAAATTTTTGTCCCACCAAACCAAGCCACGCCTGTCTCAACAGCCCCAAGCCAACTCGTTTTCACTTTTTTCTCATTACATGATGGCTGACGTTTTTAGATTTTCACTTGTTGCGACCCATTCCCTCCTCCAAATAAATGTCAGCTTTAAAAAAAAAAAAAACTGTCCAAACGTCGCAGGGGTACAAAAAATGGGGCACAATCCAGACAGGTTGCCAGTCACACAGTCACATCTAGTACCGATCTAATCCAAAGGACAGGGTGGCGCAGTGGCCTCACAGCAAGAAGGTCCTGGGTTCAATTCCCAGGCGGGACATTCTGGGTCCTTTCTGTGTGGAGAGGACATGTTCTTCCATATCTGAGTGTTTCCCCCCACTTTCCAACGACCCCCATGTCAGGTGTATTGGAGATGGTGAATGTCTCCTAAGTATTTTGTCCTGTGAGATCTGGCTTACTTCTCTAAGTCCCGTGACTCTATTCAGGACAAGCGGCTGAGAAAATGAGTGAGTGTGTAAAACAAGCAGCTTTACAAAGAGCAGAAGCATCTTCTACAACCCAGGTGCTCGTTTGAAGGTTTAACATTTCCTGGAAAGACTGAAAGATCTGCGTGTGTGTTAAAGATCTTTAGACAAACAGGGCTGAAGGGAAAGAGAAGGAGAACAAAAATGACTGCTAGAATAATTAAAGGATGATTAAAAAAATAACTTCAGGTATAAAAATGACATCTTAGGAATGACTTTATATAGTCAGAGTGACACGACGTGTATCGGCTAATTTGGCTAATTAGTGGAGAGCTGGAGTGTGATGGGAGCAACTTTTAGAACTGGAAACTGTCGCTTCGATCCATTACATGCAACTAATTGCATGAAGGTTTTCCTGCAGAAAGGCAACCAAAGACCCGACCTGGTCCAACCAGGACCAGCTGTGATGTGCACTAACCAGATACACACTCAAACACACACACACACACACACACACACACACACACACACACACACACCAAGCCATTTCTTTAACTCTAAATTAATGAACTGGACTGAATATTTCCTAACAAGGAGAGAGAGAGAGAGAGAGAGAGAGAGAGAGAGAGAGAGAGAGAGAGAGAGAGTTGGAAAGAAATAAAGAGAAAAAGAGACTGAGAGAAAATGATTATATGAAGAGAGAGTGGGCAGAAAGAAAAAGAGAAATGCTTATATAGTGTGAGTGTAAAGAAAGAGAAAAAGAGAAAAGGATTATATAGAGAGTGGGGGAGAAAGAAAGAGAAAAACAGACTGGGGAGAGACTGATAGAGAGAAATGATTATAGAGAGACTGTGGGTGAGAGAAAGAGGAAAAGAGTGGAGAGAAAGAGAAAAAACATTCTGTAGCGGTAGAGTGGGGGGAAGGAAAAGAGACTGGAGAGAAAGAAGGAGAAAAAGATTATAGAGAGAGAGTGGGGGGAGAAAGAAAGATGAAAAGGAGAATTAAGAGAGGGAGAGAGAGAGAGAGAGAGAGAGAGAGAGAGAGAGAGAGAGAGAGTTATTATATAGAGATTTAGTGAGGGAGGAAGAAAAAGAAAAGACTGGAGAGAAAAAGAGGGAATAATTATATAGAGAAAGAACGAGACTGAAAAAAAAGAGAGAAATGATAATATTGAGAATTTTAAAAAGAGAGAAATGATGATGTAGAGAAAAAAGAAAGAAGGAGAAAGTGATTAGAGAGAGAGAGTGGGGAAGAAAGAAAGACTAAAAGAGAAAGAGACATACACACAGACAGAATGATTATAAATTGGGTTTGGTACAAAGAAAGAAGGAGACTGTTCAAAGGTGGAGGTAGAGAGTGAGAGTGATGGAGAGATGTAGAAAGAGAGAGAGAGAGAGAGAGAGAGAGAGAGAGAGAGAGAGTGCAGACCTCTAATACAGACACACTGCTTTAGGCACAGCTTGGGAATTTTTTTCCTGCTTGGAGAATGAAAGAGGACAGTTTGGTCAAAAAGGGACATTTCCAGAAGTGACAAGAGAGAGGACAGGGAGAGTGGACGGTGGAGTTCAGGGTGTGTGGAGTGTGTGTCCGTGATGGAGAACTAGTAGAGACGGTGATGAAAGTGAAGCGGTGAAGTTCATGTGGATTATTTTCAGTAGATTGTTTTTATTGGAGTTGAAGTTCGAGGCTTTAATAGTCTTTAATTCTATTAATATGGAGTGAGATTCAGTTCACTTTCAGCACAGACAGACGCTCCAGACGTCCTTCAGAGGAGACACGTCTCACTCTACACTCTCAGTACACTCCTGTACTTTTACTTTACACTCTCAGTACATTCCTGTACTTTTTACTTTACACTCTACTGAGATTGTAAAGTAAAAAGTACAGGAATGTACTGAGAGTGTAAAGTAAAAGTACAGAAGTGTACTGAGAGTATAAAGTAAAATAAATTACACTCCTGTACTTTTACTTTACACTCTCAGTACATTCCTGTAATTTATTTTACTTTATACTCTCAGTACACTCCTGTACTTTTACTTTACACTCTCAGTACATTCCTGTACTTTTTACTTTACAATCTCAGTACATTCCTGTACTTTTACTTTACACTCTCAGTACATTCCTGTACTTTTTACTTTATACTCTCAATACATTCCTGTACTTTTAACTTTACACTCTCAGTATATTCCTGTAGTTTTAATTTATACTCTCAGTGCATTCCTGTACTTTTTCACTTGTAATGAGTAAAGTAGCTGTATCAGTAGTGCCGCCTTTGCCAGAGTTGAATCTGCACTTCTTCTTAAGTAGAATCTTAAGCAGTAGTTCAGGGACATTGTACAGAGGAGAGACGAGGAGAATTAAAGGAGTTTGAGGATGGAGCTGCCAGGTTAGAGGAGAAGATAAAGGACAAAGAGGAGGTTCATGAATGTGGTCAGAGAGGACATGAGAGGTCAGGGTGAATGAGGAAGATCCAAAGGAGAGGAAGAAATGGAGACTGCTGGGGTGAAATAGTCCTCGGGTTAAAATACATAAAACATGTTGTTTGTCACATTTTTAGCTTTTATTTATATTCTCAATTCTGTCCCATCCTTTTCTAACTTTTGAGAGACAAGTGTCCTTTTTTGCATTATTCAATTCAAAGGAGTTCAAAACTCAGCCAAACTCAATGTCCTTCAAGCACGCTCATGCAAAGAGAGTTTTTCAAAAACTTTGTCCTTCAGGAAGCCTAGAGGACTGTCCCTCAACACCTTAAAATACCAAAAAATCTGAAGAAATCTGGGGACTTTTACACAGTAAAATATGGATTTGTTCTGCAAGTGTACGGTGACAATAAGTCAATGCCATCAGATGTTGATGTGAGACTCTCACCAGCTCAGCGATCAGACGCAGCGTTCTCATTGACTGATGCTGAGAAAATACAAAAGCATATCGTTCGTTGCCATGGTTACATCTCTGTGTTTAGCCTAGCAACCTACTGGGCAATTCAGTCAGTGATTAGTAGAATAAATGCCTGTAAAGTACAGTTTCTTCTATTTTTGCATAATTCAGCATGTAGCTGTTTCAGATCAAAGCTCAGGATAAGCTTAGGAATGAGAGACGAGGAAAACAACACCAACAGGCCTTTTGTGAAAAAGTAATTGCCCCCTCAGTTACATCCTTTCATACAATCGTGGTTGAGATCAATTAGATTGGACACCCCCTAAGCTTGATCATGACTTGATCTGAAAAAAGTACACGGATGCGTGTTCTTACGCTGCAGAGACTTTAAAAGTGTGTTTCGGCACGTCGGCACACTCTGATGCAAGCGCGCTGTGGCTGCAGGATTAGTTAAGTGATGTGTCTGGCCTAGTTTTACACCCTCACTTTTCCTCTCCGGTTTTTGCTCTGAGTCAGACCAACAACAGCAGTCTTTTGTGCTGAAGAGAGCAAAGCCTGTTCCGACGCCAAGGATGGGGAGAGGGGGCGAGGAGCGAGAGGAGATGTTGTAGAAGAGGAAAAAGATGAAGAGGGTGTGAAGGAGGAATGTTCAGGAAGAAGCGAATGTTCAAGAAGAAGAAGTAAGGACTTTTTTTGAGAACTCTCTTGCTCAAATTCAGTAATTGATTATTGATGAACTGAGCCAATCACCACCTTCGCTCAAGAAACACAACCAAATGCAACCTCTGCTTTTAACTCAAATGCACCGTGCAGCTGGGAGCAGTGATGGGGACGGTAGCTTGCTCAAGGGTACCACGGGGTAACCTACTGATCTGGCATTCGAGCCAACAACCTTCCGGCACCAGAAGAAGAACTAGAACAATAAAAAGAATGAGAAGGAGTAGGAAAAAGAAGTTGAAGAAGCAGAAGAAGAAGTTGAAACAGTAGAAGAACTGGAACAAGAAGAGCTAGAAGGAGATGAAAGAGAAAAAGAATTGAAAAAAGGAGTATAACCATAACAACAAGAAGAAAAAGCTGAGGAACAACAACTAGTTGAAAAAGTACATGAAAAAGAAATAGAAGAAAGAAGAGGGGTTGGTAACAGGCTAAATGTAGTTAAAATACAAGAAAGAATCGCTTTAAAAAGTTGCAAGAAGAAAAGAGAGAGAGAAAACTGAGAGGAGAAAGAAAGCAGGAATAAGCATGGATAGGGAACAATAAAACAAAAAGGTGAGAAAGAGATAAACAAGGAGAAGAGGAGAGGGGAGGAGGCAAATAGTGCTGCATTGGAGTGAGGGATGATAGAGGGATTGGTGGAGGAGTGTGAGAGGAGATGAAAGCTGGCTGCTGTTTGTCAGACGCAGCTCTAATTATGGCTTCCCTAATTAGCTCAGCGCACCGCTAATGCTAACTCACTAAGAAACCTGCTCTCTCTCTCTCTCTCTCTCTCTCTCTCTGTCTCTCTCTCTCTCTCTCTCTCTCTCGCTCTCTCCTGTCTCTCTAGCTCTTTCTCTCACTCTCTCTTCTGTCTCTGTTCCTGTACCCCCCTCTGTTCCTCTCTCTCCTCTCTCTGTCTCCCCCCCTCTCTGTCTCTCTCTCTCTCTCTCTCTCTCTCTCTCTCGCTCTCTCACTCTCTCTCTCTCTTTCTCTCTCTCCTCATGCTTTGACAGCTCATAAGGCATATAGCATATCAAAGCAGCTTCTGCTGCTGTAAGCCTAAAGCAAGCATCTTTTTCTCAAATTGCTTGCACAGAAAGAGAGAGAGCGAGAGAGAGAGAGCGAGAGAGAGAGAGAGAGAGCAGGTTTTTAGTGAGTTAGCATTACAAGAGGGGAAGGTGGTGATGAAATGGAGAAAAAATGAAATGCCTATCATTTCTGTCGTGAGCTATCCTGTAAAAGAAGGAGAAGAGTCCGTGTCAATGTGTGTGTGTGTGTGTGTGTGTGTGTGTGTGTGTGTGTGTGTGTGTGTGTGTGTGTGTGTGTGCGCATGCATGTGTGTGTGTATGTGTGGCAGGTGGAGCAGAGAGGTGAGAGACGTTGCCAAGCTTTCTAGAGGAATTACACCATGGGATCAGTAAATGACAGACACACACACACACACACACACACACACACATTCCTTGTTCAGAAAACACTGCAGGATGGTGCATAAATTAATATTAACTGAGCAGAACAAGAGTGTTCATGCTTCACAGAGATGATGATGATGATGATGATAATGAAGATGGTAATAATGAAGATGGTGATGATGATGATGATGATGATGACGATGGTGATGATGAAAATTATGATGGTGATGATGATGATGATGAAAATGATGGTGATGGTGATGATGATGTTGATGAAAATGGTGATGATGATGATGCTGAAAATTATGATGTGATGATGATTGTGATGGTGATGATGGTGATGATGATGGTGATGATGATGATGCTAAAAATTATGATGGTGATGATGATGGTGATGGTGACGATGATGATGCTGATGATGACGATGGTGATGATGATGAAGAAAATGATGATGATGATGATGGTGATGATGATGAAGATAATTATAATGATGATGGTGATGATGGTGATGATGATGATGATGGTGATGATGATGATGATGATGGTGATGATGAGGATGATGATGATGAAAATGATGATGGTGATGGTGATGATGATGATGAGGAGGAGGAGGAGGAGGAGGAGGAGGAGGAGTAGAGTGGTGTAAAGTATATTAAATTTAATATGACTCTCATCACTCACCACTGCAGGATGGATGAACACACAGTATCGCTCCTCTCTTTCATCCTCTGATAAATTCGCTCATCAATTACATATTCACTGTTGTTTAGCCTGTTTCCCTCTGAGACAAAGAGAAAATAAATGAGAAAAAAGAAAACGGAAATATTTTGAAAGGGGATAGAGAGGGAAAAAATTGAATGCATTTTTGTATACGTGTGCGTGTGTGTTTGTGTGTGTGTGTATGAGTGTGTGTCTGTCCACTGATGGAGGGGACAACATATCAGACCCTCACTTTAAACTCTGAACTTTCCCACTCTTTTCTTACACTGTGTAATCACTCCGTCTGCAGCAACCCAACCCTGCTTAATGACCTCTTCATGCTCCACGTTTCTACAATCAAGCCACACCTTTTGAACACTTTCTTTTCTTCTGTGTCTTGTAAAGTGTGTCCTGGACTGTTGGACACACCAAGTGATGACCTTTTCTGAGAATTTTCAGTCTGTCAGATTGCATTCCATATATATATATATATATATATAAATATGGATATATGGGCAGCGGTGGGCTAGTGTTGTGGCCTACTGACAGCCTCAGGATCAGAAGGATGTTGTTTTGAGTCCCAGACCAGCAAGGTACCGTCCCTGTCACTGTTCCCCGGTTGCTGGATATGGTTGCCCACTGCTGCATGGTGTGTATTTCGATGTGGTTCACTGTGTGCTGCGCTTTCACTTGATATACATAAACACACTTTTGGAAGTTAATGTGTTTGTTTCATCTGTGTCCTCATGTCCTTTTGGTATAACAGGTGTGAGAAAACAAATTAGTTGGTAATTGTTGTCCCCCCTCTGTTTCTGGCAGCAGTATGTGTGTCCTGTCCTTCATGTTTGCACTGATGTCTAAATTGCCAGGATGGTCTGGTCATGATTTTGTTTTTTGTGCACTGTGGACAGACCCAGTTCCACCGGGAGGGCATTTCTCTCTCTGGAATATCGTGTCCCCTCAGCTTCACCGTCCATCTATCATGGAAGATAAACCCACCGTTTAAATGACCCTCTTTGATTTGATTGGATATTTGTGGGGAATTTGGCACTTAGCCCTCAAGCAAGGACCTTAACCCAAAGCTCCTGGGACACTGTCCCTGTCATTAGGAGTCTCGTAAATGCTGTAAATGTGTCTGCAGAAAATTCTTTGTTTTTTGTTTGTTTGTTTGCAATGATAATGGACAGTTTGATGGAAGAGGTTAGACAGGAGTCAACGTGGACTTTGATGTTTGCAGATGACATTGTCTCACTCAGTGAGAGCAGAGAGCAGCTTGATGATAGCCTGGAGAGATGGAGAAAAGCACTTGAGAGAAGAGGAATGAAAGTCAGTGGGACAGAAAGAATGAGTGTGAATGAAAGGGAGGACAGCTGAGTGGTTAGGATGCAAGGAGAAGAGGGGATGAAGTTCAGAGTAATGGCGAGTGTGGAAAGTTGGAGAAGAATGGCATTAGGGACCTGTGACAGACGGGTACCGGCAAGAGTGAAAGGGAAGGTTTACAGGACGGTAGTGAGACCAACTATGTTTTACAGGTCGGGGACGATGATGAAAAGACAAGCGGTGGAGCTGGAGGTGTCAGAGTTAAAGATGCTGAGATTTGTGTTGGGAGGGACAAGGATGGGCAGCTCAGGATGGACAATTTGGAGACAAAGTCAGAGAAGTGAGATTACGTTGGCTTGGAGATGTCCAGACGTGAGCAGATGAGAATATCAGGAGAAAGATGTTGAGGATGGAGCTGAAGAGGAAGGGCAAGGAAGAGTGTGTGAAATATTATTCTTCATAACTAAGTGGTGAGATTAAGAAGGGTAAATACCGCACAGCTCACAGGAACATCTCACTGAGCAAGAAGCAATTGCACATGATAATATTGCACAAAGGAGAAAGATATTACTCATCCTGAAAATCAGAAAGGTTATTGAACATCTGAGTACTATTAATATACTGTAAATATAACTATAGTATATAATATAATCTCAGCACTTTTTCCACATTTTGATATTTACAGCCTTGTTCCAAAATAGATGCAGTTTATTTTTACCTAAAAATTGAAAAGTGAAAAAGTTTCACCAAAAAAATACATAAAATAAAGCATCAACACTTTGTTTAAGCACGTTTAGCAGCAACCACAGCCTACAAGCTTGGTTCACCAATTTTTGGGCAGTTTCTCCTGTTCTTCTTTGCAGAACCTCTCAAGCTCCATCAGGTTGGATGGGGAGCATTGGTGCACAGCCATTTCCAGATCTCCAGATATGTTCAATCGAGTTCAAGTCTGGCATCTGGCTGGGCCACTCATGGACATTCACAGAGTTGTCCTGAAGCCACGCCTTTGTTGTCTTGCCTGTGTGCTGACTGTCGTTTTCCTGTTGAAACATGAACCTTCACCCCAGTACGAGGTCCAGAGCACTCTGGAGCAGGTCAGCATCAAGGATGTCTCTGTACATTGCTGCATTCATCTTTCCTTACACCCTGACAAGTCTCCATCTTCACTTTATGGATGGTATTGGTCAGGTGATGAGGGGTACATGGTTTCCTCCAGACAAGGCACTTGGCATTCAGGCTAATGAGTTTAATCTTTGTTTCATCAGACCAGAGAATTTTTTATGGTCTGAGAACCCTTCAGGTGCCTTTTGGCAAATTCCAGGCAGGGTGCCATGTGCCTTTTACTGAGGAGTGGATTCTGTCTATCCACACTACCGTACAGGCCTGATTGGTAGAGTGCTGCAGAAACAGTTGTCCTTCTGGAAGGTTCTCCTCTCTCCACAGAGCAATGCTGGAGCTCTGTCAGAGTGCTCATTGGGTTCTTGGTCAGCTCCCTAACTAAGGCCCTTCTACCCCGATCGCTTAGATTGGCCAGCTCTAGGAAGGGTCCTGGTGGTTCTAAATCCCTCCACTTATGAACGATGGAGGCCACTGTACTCACTGGAACTTTCCATGCTGCAGCAATTTTTCTGAAGCCTTCCCGACACAGTCCTGTCTCTGAGGTCTGCAGGCCCTTCCTTGCACTTTACAGTGCTCTGACATGCACTGTAAACTGTGGGACCAAATCATGTCCAATCAACTGAATTTATCCCAGGTGGACCCCAATCAAGCTGTAGGAACTTCTGAAGGGAGATAAGTGAAACAGGATGCAGGATGACAAAAAGATGTACTTAAAGAAATAGTAAGGAGGAAACAGCTTTTGTGTTTGTTGGTGATGGATGGATGGAGGAGTTAAAAAATCTGTTGACTGATGGGAGGAAGGATTTTCTGTGGCATTCAGTTCTGCTCTCCAATCACAACACTACAATGGGACCCATAAGCATGTTCAGTCCAAAGCTTCAAGTTCCACCCTATCACAGAACCAGCCTTCCGGATCAGTTTGTTGAACCTCTTGGAGTCCACCACCTTCATGATGCCACCTCACTAGGCCACAACATAGTCAAGTCAAGATAGCATTCAAGATGGTGGTGCAGTAAGATGCATTACATTTACATTTACATTTACGGCATTTAGCAGACGCTCTTATCCAGAGCGACTTACAACAGTGCTTTATTTCCACACTAGATCATCTTGGTAACCAGCACAGATCAGTAACTGCTCATTAACTAGTACCACCTAAGTAACAGACAAAGAGCCCTATGCATTGGCAGCTCTGGGTACAAATTTTGGTGCCATGGTCATTATCCTCTGTTTTTTCACCAAGTATCACCTCACATGAGCATCATAAGAACTGGTGTTCATGTCTACCATTGCCAAACTTTGCTGTAACTCAGAAATCACCCAGTTACCCTTCCAGAGTCTCCTCTCTTGATGTTAGGTGAACTTGTCGTGCTGCAAAAAGACCAGTCCATCAAGTCAAGTCAAGTCAAGTCAAGTCAAGTAGGATTTTATTGTCATTTCAGCCATATACACAGTACACAGTGAAACGAAATAACGTTCCTCCAGGACCCTGGTGCTACACACAAGACAAGACACAAGACAACATAAGACACAAGACAAGACAAGACACAAGACAACATAAGACACAAGACGGGGCAACAAGTGCAAGACAAGACAGACAACAACAGACGGCACGACAGACAGTACAATCATCCGTAGAGGGCTGCAGTGTTGTGGAACAAAGCAGCCCAGATAGATCACAGTGTGGCAGTGTGGTGGAGCAGTGTTACTGATAAAGTGCAGGAGTGCAACATGAGATAAATAAATAAATACAGGGTGACAAAGTGGACTGGGTTTAAGAGTTCAAGATATTGGCAGTTTAGGAGTTCAACAGTCTGATGGCCAGGGGGAAGAAACTATTTCCCATCCTGGAAGTGGAGGCCCGTATGCTGCGGAACCTTTTCCCTGATGGCAGGAGAGTGAAGAGAGTGTGGGACGGGTGGGAGGGATCATCCACAATGCTGGTTGCTTTGCGGATGCAGCGGTTGGTGAAAATGTCATGTACAGAGGGCAGAGAGATCCCGATGATCTTCTCAGCTGTTCTCACTACCCGTTGTAGGGATTTGCGGTCTAAGACGTTGCAGTTCCCGTACCAGGCAGTAATGCAGCCGCTCAGGATGCTCTCGATGGTTCCTCTGTAAAAGATGGTGAGGATGGAAGGTGGGAGATGGGCTTTCCTCAGTCTGCGCAGGAAGTAGAGGCGCTGCTGGGCTTTCTTTGTGATGGAGCTGGTGTTGAGGGACCACGTGAGGTTGTCAGTGATGTGAACACCAAGAAACTTGGTGCTCTGGACTATCTCCACAGGTGAGGTGTTGATATTCAGTGGAGAGTGGTCCCGACGTGATCTCCTGAAGTCAACAACCATCTCTTTAGTCTTGTCGACGTTCAGAGACAGGTTGTTGGTTCTGCACCAGTCCGTCAGCTGTTGTATCTCCTCTCTGTAAGCTGCCTCGTCTCCACCGCTGATCAGACCCACCACGGTTGTATCATCAGCGAATTTGATGATGTGGTTCGAGCTGTGCTTGGCTGCACAGTCGTGGGTCATCAGTGTGAACAGCAGTGGGCTGAGCACACAGCCCTGGGGGGCTCCTGTGCTCAGTGTGATGGTGTTGGAGGTGCTGCTACTGATCCTGACTGACTGGGGTCTCCCAGTCAGGAAGTCCAGGATCCAGTTACAGAGGGAGGTGTTCAGGCCCAGCAGCCTCAGCTTCTCACTCAGGTGCTGAGGGATGATGGTGTTGAATGCTGAACTGTAGTCGATGAACAGCATTCTAACGTAACTGTACTTTCTGTCCAGATGAGAAAGGGCCAGATGGAGGGTGGTGGAGATTGCATCGTCCGTTGAGCGGTTGGGACGATACGCAAACTGCAGGGGGTCTAGTGAGGAGGGGATCTGGGACTTGATGTGCCTCATGACCAGCCTCTCGAAGCACTTCATGATGATGGGTGTGAGTGCGACGGGACGATAGTCGTTGAGGCAGGAGATAGATGGTTTCTTTGGCACTGGAATGATGCTGGTGGTCTTGAAGCACCTTGGAACAACAGTGGTGCTCAGAGAGGTGTTGAAGATGTCAGTGAGAACATCTGCCAGCTGCTCTGCACATCCTCTGAGCACACGACCTTGGATATTGTCTGGACCGGCAGCTTTCCGTGGGTTGACTCTGAGAAGAGATCTTCTCACCTCGGCTGTGGTCAGACAGAGAGTCTGGTCGTTCGGAGGAGGGGTGGTCTTCCTCATTCTCGTGTCGTTCACTGCATCAAACCGTGCGTAGAAGCGGTTCAGCGCATCTGGGAGGGAGGGGTCACCGTCACAGGCAGGTGGAGATGTCCTGTAGTTGGTGAGGGCCTGGATGCCCTGCCACATGCGCCGCGTGTCACCGGTGTTTTTGAAGTGGCCATGGATTCTCTCTGCGTGAGCTGGGACATCGACATTATCTGATTTTGCAGACCTAAACAATCTGAGCCTCTGTAGGAAATACATCCTACTTTGATACTTCTTATATGTGGCCTATCCAGCTTATTGTCCATGTGCACCCCCAGGTGACTGTAGTTCAGAAAAATCCCCACTTCCTCTTCTCTGATGACTCAGGGGCTATTGGGGTAGCTGGAGATTGTGATCTTCTCAGGTCCACCCACAGTTCTTTAGTTTGGATGATGTTGAGCTGCAGCTGGTTCAGCTCACACCAACCAACAAAACTGCCCACAATCATCCTGTATTCATTTTCATCACCACTTCTGACACTACCCACTATTGCAGAATCTTCATATGGTAACCTTCAGTGTTGTAGCTGAGGTTCCTGGTGTGCTGGGTCAACAGAAATGGTGACAGAACTGTCCTTATTTGCTACACAGCCCTGCAGCCGGACATGCTGTGGCCTACCAGTCAGTGGATCCACAAAACAAAGGGAGCCTTAGAGTTACTCCAGGCTTGTGAAGGTGGCTGTAGCCCCTGTAGCAGGTAAATGATGAAATCTTCTTCCCCAGTCTTCTCCTGGTAGGTGAACTGAAGGAGATCCAATATCAGTCCCTGTACCATGTGGTGAAAGATTTCCAGGATTTCCAATGCTTTGTGTAAGGTGGGTGTAACCAGCTTACCAATAGATGGTGCAACAGGGCATGTCTTCTTTAGTACAGGAACCAAACAAGAAGTTTTTCATAGCATTTTTCCAGGACCTTTTGGATAGTCAGGTTGAAGATCCTGAGTATGACTCCGAAGAGCAGTGCAGAACTTAAGCGCTTATGAGCTGATGCTGTCAGAGCCTGCTGCCTTGAAAGATGAAGTCTACGTAGCTATTATGTCTTGGCCTTCAGTGATGCTGGTTAATGGTGTGCAGATGTCAGTGTTGGGGGTGTAAGTGTGTTCAACGGGTGAGATGTGAGGAGGAAATAAGACCATGCTTCCATTCTCCTGTGATAGACAAAGGACAGGGAGAAACGGATACGGATGATCTGCTGTGGGAGCAATGAAAAATATAGAAGAATATAGAAAGAGGTTCTGGGTTTGATTCCTACCCTGGGTTTTCTTCCCTCAGTCCCACGTCATGTGGGCTACACATAAAGAATTTGACCCTTAGGTGTGTAATTGGTGACCTCCTTCATCTCCTTTAGTTCTACCTGCTGCCCGGGCTACAGCCACCTTCCAAGGCTTGCTAATGATCAGGTGACCCTGAAACAGCTCGCCATGGATGCTATTTTAATAAGTTGTGAATGAGTAGGCTGGCATGTTAGCATTTAGTTTTAATAGACTTAAAAAAAAATGTAAGAATATAGACCATCCGGTTGTCTTTCAGGTAAACCTGTGTGCAAGTGTAACTAATCTTGTGAGTGTGAGTAAACCTTTGGGTGGGTTTCTGAGTAGATGACTGGTGCATATGAATATACAGTATTTGTGCATCTCCCCCCATGTTGGGTTGAAACAGCATGGTAGAAAACTCTCAAACGCTGATATATTTGAATGACCTTACTTGTGTTAAACACAAATAAACTGAAATCCCTGATGGCAGCAGTTTCTGGCTTAAGCGGTCCTTTTTCTAGAGGTCCATAAACCAGAGAAGCAAAGTTATAGACGATAAATTATTATTTATTATAGCTTTTAAAATGACATATGTGAGTAATAAGGGAGTGTATGTGGTGTGGTGTTCCAAAGCTCTTAAACTGAGCTCTGCTCGCTCCTGATAATACACAACGTTGATGGAATATGGCTTTGCAGGGATGCTCTACTCTCATAACTTGGTCTCCGATCAAGATCTCCCAAACATGTCCTAAAGATAATGTTTAAGTTATGTCGAAAGCTTTTTTTGGGTTTCTACAGGTCACTGGTTTCACCGTGGCTTATGTTCTGCTGGTGTATTGATGTATGTTTTGTGGGTGGTGGTCTGGTGGTAGGATACTCATCTTTAGACCAAGAAATTGCCGGTTCAAATCCCATCACCAGTGGGTTCCTGAGCAAGAACCTTAACCCCAGTAATAAGGAAAATTTGAAGTCGCTCTGCACAAGAGTGTCTGTTAAATGCTGTAAATGTATCGGAAGCTTTCCAAAGTTTTCCTTTGCAGCATTAGCCTGCAATGAAAAACGGAAGGGAAGTGAAAATTAAGTCAATTAGCGTTAGCATTAGGAGTCTAGCCCAAGGATTATTGGCGTAACGTGTGCTTGTCAAGAAGGCCTACTGAACATCAGTTGTGTCTTTGGAGAATCCACAAATGCTAATGAAACATAGTTTGCCATAGTAAACATGTTGTTTATGAAATTTTTCTCCCATTGAGGAAAACAGAAAGATGTCTCACTGAGCCATATTGTATGACGTGGGCTGATTTGATGGTTCACTCTTCACCTTCATCGTACCATCACACCTACAAGATGTTTAAGTGTTTAAACCTGCAGCCACAGGGAGCGCAGGTCCCGTTATGAAGGCATAATAGGAGAGAACCTGGGATGGTTGAAGACAAATCTTCAAAACTGCGTTCTGAATCAGCTGAAGCACTCTGCGGGACATTCGAGAGTATAAAATGCAACGAATAAGTGAAAGCGAAGCAAAAGTGACTATTTATGACCTTCTGATCTTCCCAAGGCCTAGTCCCAGACCAAGGCCATTGCTACCAGTGTTCTTACCTCTTCATGTCTTATCAGCACCAGCATCTTCCCTCATTTAAGGCTGCGATTTCCTCATCCTGCAGATGACATTTTGCAAGTATCTTCAAGGAGAAGGGACTTGCATCACCTTACCTCTCATCACTGATCAGGCACCGTGTCACTCCTCGTCCTCTCAAAGCATCAAGCGCTGCTTGTCTTGAACTTCCTCACTTCAAAAGAAGAGGAAGACATGCATCAGGACTCATATCCTCAGCGGTGAAATAAACTTCAGATCTTTAGGACGACTATGGAACAGTCTTCAAACACCATTTGGCTCTTCAAGCAGTACCCGGGGGACTAATTACTCCTCACACTTATCTTTACTAATCTACTGCAATAAAACAAAACTCGTTTGAGCCCTGTTAGCTTTGAGCATGTATTCATGTTGACTGTGTACATATTAACTCTCCGTCTTTACTTTGTCAGGGTTTGTGATCTCGCCTGGCAGGAACTCGGCTGAACAGCAGCTGCTGATTGAGTCCAGGTTAACAGGGAGGAAGAGCAGGAGACTATAAGGCAATGATTTAAGGCTCTGGATAAAAAGAGCATCTGCTGAAAGCTGTAAATGTAAATAGGCCTTTATTTATAGACCTTAACAGTTTTGCTGTCTATATATCTTTACAGTTTTTATTCTTGATCTGTGCTTATCCTGGTTAGTGTCTCCCCTGATGCCCAGTTTTCACATATTACATTTCTAATTCATTTATTCATTCATTGATGCATTCATTCATTCCTTGGAGTTTTTAAAGTACCAGGGCCTGAGAGAAATGGGATTTTCGTCCTTTATATGTTCTGTTCTTCTGGCAGAATTGACAAATAAGTTGAATTTGACATTGACTTTGAGTAATTGCATATTACCTGTTGGTCTCTTAATTCTATATTATTTGTGTAATAACTATATCTATAACTAGTAGGCGCACCTGACATGCATAAAAGCAATAAAAGCAACTGAAGGTCAAAGGTGTAAAACAGTTTCTCTGCAGACAAACTGAACATCAGGTCAACTGAGCAAAAACAAAAAGGAAGAAAGTCTGGAAATTCAATGTGGAAAGGCAGCTTACAAGAACAAAACTCAATGGGGACAGCTGTTTACAAAAGCTCCTCCATGAAAAAGCATTATTAAATATCAAATATTAGTTGTTTGTAATAATTTGTGCATTTCTACAAAGTTTTTAATTCCTTTTGTTATTTTTCTAATATTTCCTCCCACGGGGCCCGACTGCAGACATGCGAGTCCTTTTTTGAGTCCTTGAAAATTTTTATCTAAAAAAGAAAAGAAGTGATGGACGTCCATTCAGGAGGACACTGATTCACGGACAAACCGAGGCCACGGATGCTGGCACACTTCGGCCGCCCCTGGCTGTAGGTTGCTGGAGTGTTTATAAAGTGAACCCAGGGCTCTTTTCTGTGGCAGGATGGCGGAAGGGTGTCTTACGCTTGAGCTGCTTTTTGGCTGTTTTTGCACCGACAGAAAACATGACGTTTCACAGCCCACATCACGGCGGAAAAGGAAACAGGAAATGGTATTTTTAGGGCGAGCAGTTTCTGCTGGATATCCCAGTTTCACTGTGGCCTCATTGTTCTCTTCATTAGCCATGACATCATCTGTCCACCCTCTCTGTCACATGACCCAGAGAGTACAACGGAAATGGTGCAGTGAGGACTGAGGACTAGCATCTTGCTGTGGTGAAAAACTTGGCTCAGATGGTTGTCAAGACAAGCTTTGTTGCAGTTCAATGACTAATTATGTCCCATAGCTTGACAGACCTTGGGACAGTCAAGGTCTAGTGTTTGGATACTAGGGTCTATATTCAGAAGGTCATCAGTTTGATTCCCAGTTCAGCAGGTTTCCCCCAGGTTCTCTTAAGCAAGTTATTGTCCCCATCACTGCTCCCTGGGATTCGAACACGTCGAAGACTTTCCAATACTGGGACCTAATCCCTAAAAAGCAGGACATCACTGGCCCTTTGACTTTTGTGACCATTTGTCTTTGTGAAGACACAACCACAACTAAATGCATCCTCTTCATTTAGCCCACACACAGTTCAGCAGAGGGCAGCCATATCCAGCCCTCAAGGAGCTGTGATGGGGACGATACCTTGCTCAAGGGTACCTCAGAGCAACCTACTGGTATGGGACCCGAACCCACAACCTTTCGATTATGGGGACTTGTCCCTAAACACTTTGCTGTGGGGTTTTGCACCTTAGAGCCATGACTCAGAGACAACAGAACAAATGTCTCAAGTCTGGACTAAAGATGCACTTCTACATATGTCCGGGAAATATGGTGATACCAACATAATTGCATCATGGGCATCATCAGTACTTTTTAAATAACCCATGAATTATTAAAAAAGACAGATTTAAAACAATTATAAAGATGTAAACTAGTGTAAACTGCCTAGCAACAACAACAACGAGAAGCTCAGTGATGAAGAGAGATTGGTGTTCAGGGCTGTAGTAACAACACGGGCTACCCGCCATGACTGTGGGCGTATATGATTTCTTCTCACACTGAAACATCTGCTCCTGAGAGTTCTGCTACCTGAAATGTTGCACTTTTGTGTGTTCCAGCAATCCACGAAACCCGAATATTGTTCTCCATAAACTCTAATGATCATGTATTTGTATCTGCGCCATGTAGCCACCCCTTAAGCTGGGTTTGTAACCCTTCGACACATTAAAGCATTCAGCCAGGGGGTGCAAACGAAGCAGAAATGTCATTAATTTGTTGGTGCGTTTGCCCTTGTGCCCTGCTTTGTACTGAGTTGCATTATTTGGGTTTTGTTGTGGGACAGAAAAGCTGCATTTGAGTGCCAGGCTCAGGAACAGGAGGAGACGGGGCGAGAGAAAGGCAGTGCAGGAAGGGCATTCTTTATTTACAACGGCCTTCAGGAGCTAGTTCTGAAAGACTCGCTGATAATAAGTTAAGGGAATACAGGCTGTGGTTGAAAGCCTGTGTGTGTGTGTGTGTGGTCCATCAAAGATGCTGAGAGCCCTTCGCTAAGCCTGAGAAACTGTGCAGAGACACTGAAGGCTGCAAACACGCCAGGATGCAGTTGCACCGTGCTGTAAGATTACAGCGAGTGGAAAGTGAAGAATGAAGCGGAACAATGGTTCGCTGACAAAGACAGCTCCCCCGTCTGGAAGAGCTTTTCAGGTCCACAAAGACACGTCCTTCCCTGAACAGCCTCTACTCCGTTCACTACTTAAAGAAGAGTAAAGTATTAAAGCAGCGAAAAAAATCCAAATGAATTGATCTGGGTGGTGCTGTAGCATCTCAGCAGGAAGGTCCTGGGTTCGGTTCCCAGGTCTTGGTCCTTTCTGTGTGAAGTACACAGTCCCCATGTCTACGTGTGTTTCCTCCAGGAGCTCCGGTTTCCTCTCACCGTCCCAAGTCAGGTGGACTGAAGATGCTAAATTATCCCCGTTTGTGAGTCTGTCCCACCTACTGATCTGGGATTTGAACCCATGACCTTCTGATTATGGGGCCTACTATCGAAAGACTTGTGACTTTGCTTTTGGGCAGCAGGTTCCCTGAGGCACCTGAGGCACCGTCCCCATCACTGCTCCCAGGGGGCTGGACACAGCCTCTCACTGCTGCACTGCATGATGGGTTGAATGCAGAGAAAACATTTCTTTACTGTTCACTGGGTGCCGTGCAATGACAAATAGTCACTTTCACTTCACTTCAGAACAAAGTGGCGAAAAATAAATAGATAAAAAAGGGCTGCCAGACCTTTTAGCTCCCCTGTCACATTAAAGCACTGGTGTGAAGCCATTAGCTCCAGCGGGATTTTTAATCAGCCTCTGGCTCGTCCTCACGGTGTCAGATCGGCTCCGAACAAAGCAAAAAAACTGCCTTCGTGACTGACACCAGCCCTCTGGCACTTAGCAGTGCTAATAGAAGCTTTTCAAGGCTTGATCATCCCCTGTATTAATCTATATTAAGTCAGTCACCACCCCCAACCTCAAACTCCTACAGCTGGATCCAAGAGCTGTATAATTAGCAACACCTTTCAATTCCTGCTCCGACTCCTTACAGCCACATGCTTGCATGTTTAACCCTTTAGTGATCCTCCCAGACAAAAAAAAATAACGGGAAAATATCTTCCCGGCTGACATGGTTCGAAAAGTTAGGACGATATCTGAGATACAGTGCTGTGCAAGGGTTTTAGGCAGGTGTGAAAAAATGCTGTAAACAAAGAACGCTTTCAGAAATATCAATAATGATTGTTTATTTTTTATCAATTTTACAAAATGCAAAGTGAGCAAACAACAGAAAAATCTCAATCAAATCAATATTTGGTGTTACTACCTTTTACCTTCAAACCAGCATCAGTTCTTCTAGGTACACTTGCACAAAGTCAGGGATTCTGTAGGATTATAGTCGGTGTATGATCAACCAATTTTACCAAACAGATGCAGATGATCATCAGTGTCACACGGAGGTTGAAACAGTCATTAACTGAAACAGGAACAGCTGTGTAGGAGGCTTAAAACTGGGTGAGGAACATCCAAACTCTGCTACCAAGATGAGGTTGTGGAAGACAGTTTCATGTCATGGCAAGATTGAGCACAGCAACAAGACACAAGGTAGTTATACTGCATCAGCAAGTTCTCTCCCAGACAAAGATCTCAAAGCAGACTGAGGTTCCTTGAACGTTTGGAGCTGCATTTCTGCAAATGGAGTTGGAGATTTGGTCAGGATTAATGGTGTTCTCAATGCTGAGAAATACAGGCAGATACTTATCCATCATGCAATACTATCAGGGAGGCGTATGATTGGCCCCAAATTTATTCTGCAGCTGGAGAACGACCCCAAACATACAGCCAAAGTCATTAAGAACTATCTTCAGCATAAAGAAGAACAAGAAGTCCTGGAAGGGATGGTATGGCCCCGACAGAATCCTGATCTCAACATCATCCAGAGACAGAAGGATGTGAGGAAGCCTACATCCACAGAAGATCTGTGGTCAGTTCTCCAAGATGTTTGGAATAACCTACCAGCCGAGTTCCTTCAAAAACCGTGTGCAAGTGTACCTAGAAGAATTGATGCTGTTTTGAAGGCGAAGGGTGGTCACACCAAATATGGATTTGATTTAGATTCTCTTTTGTTCATTCACTGCAGCATTTTGTTGATTGATGAAAATAAATTATGAATTCCATTTTTGAAAGCATTCTCTGTGTACAGCATTTTTTCACACCAGCCTAAAACTTTTGCACAGTATGTTGTTCCGAAATATTTGGACGACCCTCCAGGCAGCACCCATTGAGCCTGGAAATGAAAGGCTTCACTGCACATGAGTCACAAACAAACTTCATCTGAAGGGCAGCGGTGGTCTAGAGGTCCCGGGATCCAGAAGGTTGTGGGTTCATATCCCAGACCAGTAGGTTGCCTTGAGGTACCCTCGAGCAACGTACTGCTTCAAGCTTCTCATTGTCATTCAACAAGTTTGGAAAACAGCCTGAAACTCCTAACGGGCCTGGTCCCAGTGGCCGGGATGTACCGGGACAGTGGGTCTAGTCATTGACCCTGAGCAGCAAAAAACTCATCTGTACACAAATACTCAAAAACCAGATTCTCTTCAAACTGGAACTAAAGACCGAACCCAGTTTCGTTCATTAGCATCTTTAATTTAGTGACATCAATTCAGCGGTCAACCGATTGATCAATTGAAAGTGAAAGTGACTACTTGCCATTGTGAAGCATGGTACATAAGAGTTAAATGTAAGGGTATTGAGGAATTGAAACGTGAGCCCAAATACAGACTCCTAGAGTTAATCATGTGAAATAGAAGACGCTTGTTCTACTTTTAGCTGAGAATTTGATGCGGGACAGCAGTGAGAACAACAAAACCAACCTCTTCCAACCTCTTCTTCTGCTGGAAAGTAAGCAGTGAATGTATGCCATTGCAGTCTGAATTCAATCTGGGAGAATCCAGGGTGAAAGGCGTGTCAGCAAGATTGCCATGACTTCTGCATTTGGGAAAAAGCTCGAAATCCATCAGAACTCGAGGCAGTGGCAGTGTAAACACCTTTATTCCCAGTTTCATATCTCTGAGAAGCCAGAAACCAAAGCCTGATGTATCATCCCCACCCACACCTCCAAACTGTGGAGGTATCACCACACCAAGTCTGTTTATGTTAATATACCAGTACACGTGTTCTCATTTCAGCAAACATGTTAAATATTGATTTCAACCTGCAAAGTCAAAAGTCTTGCTAAAAAAGTAACTTTTTTCACTTGTAGCTCATTATAACGAGTGCAGAAACTGTGTGGAAAGTGCAGAGCCTAGGCTTATCTCACTCTGTGCCTCTTAGAGGGCCGGATATCGATTTTTCTGATACTTTGACTGCAGTACAGATTCCTCCACCAGGCATTTTTCAATGCCTTCTTTTAATACAGAAAGTTAAAATGGAAGAGCAATCCAAGGAGCAGCGTGTAGAATTTAATCAACAATGCCGTGAACTCAAGAATGGAATTGAGGATGTTGGAATGCAATTTAGACGACCAATCACCAGCCTTGACTTTGGCCCAAGCGTCCTTATTGGCTCTGATGCCGAGTAGACCCGAAATTTGGCATCGGACGATGCAAATTTTTCAGCCAGGACCTTAAAAATGTTTAATTGTATTACGCCTCCCTGTTTGTAAGCAGGTGACATTTTAATGGACTTTAAAAGGAAAGAAATTTCAATTCATATTTAAACATTTTAATTGGAAAGTTTGTTGGTGTCAGTCTTGTTTTGCAGAACAAAAAAAAAAAAACATTCTTCATTTTTTAGCAGTTTTTGTCATTCCTTAACATTCAAAGAGGAAAATAGCAGAAATGCAGACCAGAACCTGTTCAGTAAAAAATATTTAGAAGTCTTGCATTGGATGAGTTTAAAACATATAAATGGTGGCAAAATAAGATACTCAGTGGAAAACAGCAGAAATGGCTCTTTTTTAATAACTAGAAATTAAAAATTGATGTAAAGGTTTAATGACGTGAAGGTTATGAATCCTTGTTTTTCACCTTTATGGATTATACACCAATGCTAGCAACACTCCATAGCAACCACCTGAAGAAGCACGGCAACTGCTTAGCGACATCTTGGCCAACAGCGAGAGACAGTCAACAAAAAAACTGGGTAACCATGGAAACCACTTAACAATACTCTAGCAATAACATGGAACACCAAAGCACCCACATTGCAGTACCACCAATAACCTGGCAACCACTTCCTATATTCCTAGCAACCACCTGGGATACCTTAGCAACCACACAAAATACTATTAAAAGCATTTAGAAACATCCTAGCAGCAACATAGCGGCTCATAAGTCTTAAAAATACCATCGCTACCATCTCGCAACAATTTGCATCTCATTTCCATTCCTACAATTTCAATAATAAATAACAGAAATGTGAAATTTGGGTTTATTTATTGTAGTTCCGATATTTATGCCTATTTCTCCCTAAAAAGGAAAACATATCATTAGATATTCGACCAATTAAAACATTTTTAGAACCCAATATAGGAAGTGATGCTTTGTAGCTGCCTTAGAATCAAGTGTGCAAATGGGCCTGTGTGTTCCGGTGAGATTCTGGTGCTGATTCGGAGTGTGAAGTGATATTAGACTCAGCTCAGGAGAGCAGGGATTAGCTTCAGTGTGTGTGTGTGCGTGTGTGTGTGTGTTTGTGTGTGTGTGAGAGAGAGAGTGTGGACAGGCAATTAAAGCTTGTGTCCATGCGAATATCGATGTAGGCCAGTCCAGGTACGAGTACTCATTATCAGCTTCACACACACACACACACACACACACACACACACACACACACACACACACACACACACACTCACACACGCAGATATATACTTAAGTAAACAACTCTAGACACATAGACAATAGAGTGTTAACACACAAAGGACCACTGACAAACAGCCCCCCTCTTGGTACACACACCTCACAGCAGAACATAAACAGCATCAGACACACTAGAGACAATGGAGTGTTAAGATACAGACAGGGCCTTTGTCTTTTTTACCACACACACACACACATGCGCGCGCACACACTCGCACACACACACACAAACACACTCACACAGCTGCTGCTGATGCTGCCTGTGCCCACGCATGCCCCCTGATCATCTAAGCCACAATGTGTGTGCTTGATAGTCTCCTCACACACACACTTGCTCTCTCTGACTCCGAATTCCCAACACACACACACACACACACACACACACACACGGGCAAAGCCCAGAAAAGGCCTTGTGCATCATAATTGAGAGAAATGAAAGAGCAGTGGAGTGAACGTGTGCGGCTGAAGAGAATGAAGGATTAATTAGATATTCTTTCCCTTCTACATGTGTGTGTGAGTCGCCTTAAAGCTTTTCACAGGCCGCTGGAGTCCTGTCTGCAAATTCTAATTAAGAAAATCTAACGAGACCGTTGCTTGGCAGGGGGTCTGTTCATTTCGTCCATAGATTTCATCCTGCATGGCCGAAGGCGGCCCTGCGAACCGCAAAAGATGGAGAAGAGGCCCAGACGAGTCAGTTTGACGGACGAGTCAGTTTGACGGTACATTGTTTAAAGCATCTACGGCACTTTGCAAAAGTCTTGAGCCTCATGTTTTCATAATTTGTTTTCAAAGATCCGGACGTTCTTGTTTTTTTAATGTTCTGTTGAGGAACGGTTCTCCAGAGCTTCCTGAAGGATACATTTTTTGATTCTCATTTTCAGTGCAGTCCCCGTACCTGAGCAGTTTCAGAAGCAGTGACAACCGACGTCCATAGAAGAGCTTTGGGACGTCCTACAAGAAGCCTTAAAGAAGGGAGCTGGTCTAAGAGAGTTGAGGCTGTGCTGAAGAATAACAGTGGTGGTGGTGAACCTATCTGAACCTATTGCTTCATCATCCTACAAAATTTTAAAAAACGAGGGCTCAGGACCTTTGCATAGTGCTGTGTGTATATCTGCAGGTAGAAAATGGTAAAATCTTGACATTTGGTGCTTTTAATCATCAAAAATGAGCTCTTAGAGACATCTTACTTTAGGAATTGTGGTATTGTAGGTTTTCAGACCTTTGCTTAGAGTGTTTTCCAAGCCTTCATGCTGTCAGATTGCACATGCTTGCCAGTTTTTCTAAAGATGAGGCACTTTTGCACATTTTAATTCACTGTTTATTTGCCGAACAGCCTGAAGGACAGTTTCCAGAGTGGGACCAATAGTTTGCTGGGCTGGAACCAAGAAACATTTATTTCAGGGCCTAGGGGCAGGATTATCCTGACCAACATCCTTCTAAACTAAAGCCTGGCCATTTACAACTGTGTCTTCTGAACCAAAACTGCTTGGAAAGCTCTGACTTTATATTCACTTCTACACAGCTCTGACTTTATGTTCACTTCTACACGTTCCTCACATGTTGTGAGGAACGTGTAGGCCAAGTCAACACCTTGAACTCTTTCTAAATGTTCCTCAAGTCGTTCCTCTGAACAGCCATCGGGATGAACTTGTTCTGCGGAGATGTTTAGGCAACCAGGGCGGGAAAATAAAATTCACATGAATGCAAAGCCCAGGGTTTCCCCATAGATCACCCTGCCTCTGTCTAGAAGACCCACTTCAATCTATGGTCCAGTTTTGTCCATTGTAGAAGCTTTTGCTGGTGGACAGGGGTCAGCATGGGCATTCTGACTGGTCTACAGCTCCATACACAGCTACACTGTGTTCACCTTTCGATCAGAACAGGGCAGTAGTGGCTGGGAATTCAGATGATTGTGGGTTTCAGTGCCAGATCAGTAGGTTGCTCTGGTACCCTTGAGCAAGGTATCCTACCCATCACTGCTCCCCGGGTGCTGAATATGGCTACCCACTGCTACACTGTGTGCTATCATGAGCTCCCAATGGCCAAATAATCTTATTTGTAGGACCGGATCAGACCAAATGGACTAGGCTTTGCTTCCTGTGTGCATCAGTGAGCTTGACCCATGACCCCTTCTGCTGAATATCCCTTTCTGGAGCACTTTTGGATGGTCCTGAAAAGCCTGAAAGACCTGCCATTTTGGAGATGCTCTGATCCAGTTTAGCAATCACAGTTTGGTTCTCGTCCAACTGGCTCAGATCCTTGTGCTCACCAATTTTCCTCGTTTCCATCACATTTACTTCAAGAACCGACTGCCCCCTCGCTGTCTTTTATACCCCACTCCCTGAAAGCAGTCACTGTATCGAGATAACGATCGTAATTCACCTTACCTATCAGTGCTTTTAGTGTTAGAGCTGACCTGTGTGTGTGTGTGTGTGTGTGTGTGTACAATACTGTGCAAAAGTCTTGAGCCCCTCATTTCTTTATCTTTCGATAGGTAAACACATTGTTAGTGCAAAGGTGTGATTCAGTGCCTGTCAAACTGTCTTTTCTTTGGTATTGAGTGGATTTAATGAAGTATTAGGAACAAACAGCAACAGGCTACAAAGTGCCTACAGATACAAAGTTCTAGATAAAAGGGGTTCCAACCACCAGCGTTCAGCATCAGCAGTGAATGAATCACCTGATCATCTGGAATCATCTGCTCCTGTTTCTTCACTGTCTTTAGTTAGACGTTTTGTTCTGCTTGAAGGTTCAGACGTAGATCACTGTGTGGATTAACCAACACAGAACTATCAAACTGCTCAGGTTCAGAGACTGGACTGAACATGAGAGACAACAACACTGTCCTTCAGGAAGATCTGGAGAACTGCTCAGGTACAGAGACTGGACTGAACATGAGAGACAACAACACTGTCCTTCAGGAAGATCTGGAGAACTGTTCCTCAGCAGCACCCATAGTGTGTGTGTGTGTGTGTGTGTGTGTGTGTGTGTGTGTGTGTGTGTGTGTGTGTCCAAAAACGCAGGGAAAAATGTTCCTCACCTTCAGCATTTCTGTTGGATCTGTTCATGAAGTTATGACACAGTGTTTACATCACCTGCTGGACATACAAGGTTCTTTTCTGACAGCAGCCATAAACAGTGTAATGTAGGACTGGGCTCACTGTGTTTGTGTGTTTTTGATCGATTACACGTCTGATGCCTGATAAACACACTGAAACGCTTTGGCCAGTAAATTGAATTGAGTTGAGCTGAGCTGATTTGAAGTGACAGAACTGAAAGAGAACAGGAGAAATCCCTCGGCAGCTCAGGACACACGCCAACCAAAAAGTGCCTGGAGTGCAGAGAGAGATGAGAGGAAGGGGATGTAAGAGGCAGAGGAGAGAGAGAGAGAGAGATAAAGAGAAAGAGAGAGAGGGAGAACAGATGAGGAAAAGAAAGCTCTGGATGTGTGAAAGCCCCTGGGCCTCTGGGTTGATTTGAATGTGAGTGTCTGATCTTCTGAGGCTGCGGTTCATGAGGAGAATACTAGCCAGACCAGAGAGAGAGTGAGAGAGTGAGAGAGTGAGAAAGTGAGAGAGAGAGAGACAGAGAGAAGCCTAGTTACCTGTTTATGGTTATCAGTCAGAAACACCCAGATCGAAGAAAGGTCTTGTGAATTAGAGCTCAGATTCAGAAAATACGGTTATTTAAAAGCTCCGTACTTTGCAAAAGTTTTGATCCCCCTTTATTTCTTCATATTTTCTTTCAAAGAGCCAGACACTGCCGGCTTTGTTTCATGAGGGGACCTGGATTCTGCCAAGCTGCTTTGTCTCTGTCCTCCCTAATATTCCTAACATCTCAAAAATTCACGCTTTTTAAAGTTACCTTCAGAATCTATTACTGTCCATTACGGAGCCCTTCATTTCTTCACATTTTGCTTCCAAGGATCCAGACTTTCTTGTATGTTTAGTGTGGTGTTGAGGAACAGTTCTCCAGATCTTCCTGGAGGATGACGTTTTTGTCCCTCATGTTCAGTACAGTCTGAGCACCTGAGCAGTTTCCATTACATTTGCGGCATTTAGCAGACGCTCGTATCCAGAGCGACGTCCATGTCCTAATTACAGGGACAGTCCCCCCCCTGGGGCGATTCAGGGTTAAGGGTCTTGTTTGGTGACCCAGTGGTGGTAGTGCTGGAGGTGAGATTCAAACCTGGGACCTCTTGAGCCATAGCTCCATAGGCAAATACCCACCACTAGACCACCACCACCCATTGAAGATGGGTGCCGTTTCAGGGACAGAGGTCATGTGGGATCTCCACAGAGAAACAAAAGACAGCTGACGTCCAGAGAGGAGCTTTAGAACGTCCTTCAAGACTTAAAGAAACGAGCTTGGCTAGGAGAGTTCAGGCTGTGCTGAAGAATACCGGTGGTCAAACCAAATATTGACTTTATAATTGTAGTTTGCACAATAGACTGTATGTAATTTTGACTGAGACTAAGAAATTTGACTGCTTTACAACAAAAGTCTTCTTAGCAATAATTTTTATTATTGCAAATAATTTTACAGTCATCCCTCCAGGCACCAATCTTCTTTACAACCATTTCGATGCCTTATTTACACCTGTCACCATAGAAACCAGCCTACTTTACAGCAACCTCTGTGGAAAACGGCCTTCTTTACACCATCAGCAGGCGTGATGGTGGTCTAGCGGTAGGATACTCGCCTATGAACTCCACCTTCACCACCTGAGTAAAACCCTGAACCCCAAGTTGCTCCAGGAAGACTGTCCCTGCAATCAGGAACCAGAAGTCGGTCTGGATAAAAGCTAAATACTGTAAATGTCTCCATGGAATCCAACCTTGTTTACAGCCATCTCTATGGAAAACAGACTTTTTTACAGCCGTTTCTATGGAAACCAGCCTTCTTTACAGCTGTTTCTATGGAAACCAGCCTTCTTTACAGCTGTCTCTATGGAAACCAGCCTTCTTTACAGTCATCCCGCCAAATACCAACCTTTTTTTTTTTTTACAATCGTTTTCTTCTTTCCAGACGTCTCTGTGTAAAATAGCCTTCTTTACATTAGTCTTTATGGATGCCAGCCTTCTTTACAGTCATTTCTTTACAGCCATCCTTTTCTTTACAGCTCTTATAGCCGTGTCTGTGCACATTACCCTTCTTTACAGCGTCTCTATCAACACAGACTTTCTTTACAGCCTTCTCTATAAATGCCATTTTTTGGAGCTTACGTTATGAACACAAGTCCTTTTTACTGCTTTACAACAAATGTCTTCTTCACAAACATTTCTATGGGTGTCAGCCTTCTTTACAGCCATCCCGCCGGACACCAGCCTCCATTTCCACACCAGGCTTCCTCTACTGACAGCAGTCGTCTTTACATCCATCTCTAAGGACATTGGTCCCTTTTAACTGTGGTTGCTATGGATTTTAACCTTCTTTACTGCTCTCTCTGTGGACAACTGCTTTACAGCCCTCTTTATGCACACAGACCTGTTTCATTCGTCTCCATGGATACGCATCTTCATTCTGGCTGTATTTATGGTCACCTACTGTCTTTAAGACGGTCTCGACTGACTCCAGCTTCAGCCCTAGCTGGACACCTGTCTTCTCTAGGTCTCCATGGTCACTGGCATTTGTTACGGCTGTCTGTAGAAGGAAACACCTTCATCACGACGGTTTCTTTCCTCAGCTTGTCCATGAATGATGGAAGGAAATGACATTATCACGAGAGCAATTACTCAGAACCTGAACAGAAGAACAGCGAAAGCCATGGACCGATAAAAAAGAAGACGGACAGAATTAGTTAATTTTGCATGAAGAGAGAGAATGACTTCTCTCTTTTACTGCTTTTGTACGCTGTTGTTCTGCTTTATCGGCCGAACCTTCAGCGAGTGCGCTGCCAAAGCAAACAGCAAAGAGCGAAAGAAGGAAACGTTCGCA
>JABMDN010000568.1:22500-37500 GCA_017165825.1 Hepsetus odoe | reverse complement strand
CCATATCTTTGAGCTTCTCTACGTTCTCTTTCTTTCCTTTCGTCTGTCCCTCCTTTCTTTCTCATTATCTCACTTACTTCCTCTTTTGCTTTCTCTATCCGGCCAATAATCTCTCATCCCCCTTTTTCACTTCCTCTCTCTCTTCTTTGCCCCTTTCCTTCAGATTCTTTACTCACACACACACACACACACACATTTCCTCCCTCCCTCTCTCTCTCTCTCTCTCTCTCTCTCTCTCTCTCTCTCTCTCTCTCTCTCTCTCCTCTTTGTTGCAGATATATAGTTGCAGATTGTGGCCTTTAGATATTAAGCCCAGGAGGCAGGCAGGCGAGAGAGATGCTCCTTCTGCTACTTCATATCACACACACACACACACACACACACACACACACACACACACACACACACACTTTCAGTACACACCTACATGATTACTAAAATTTCTAAAATCTAGCCAATATTTGCAGTGTATGTGTGGCCAATGTGTGTGTACATATGTAGTATAATATTGTGTAATCTTCAATCTGTAAAATATATGTAATGTGTGTGTGTGTCTGCTCTATTCTTCTGTAAATAACATAATAATGTGTGTGTGTGTGTATTCTTAAGTAATCTTATTGCAAATTGTATATCATTTAGAAAAAGTTTCTGCACCCACATCCAATAACAAGGCCTTCATCACACACACACACACTGCCCTTTCCCTAACTCCATTCTCCACTCTCTTTTCCTTCTCCGATTTCTCTCCTCTCGTTCTTCTCTTGTCTCTTTTTCTTCCTTCTCCCTCTTCTCTCTCCTCTGGTCCTCCTCCCGCTGCTCCTGAAGAACTAAGCTCACTCTGATACACCCCTCTCAGCCTGCTTTTCCCCTTTTCAGTCTTCTACGGCTCTCTCATAACAGGAGACACAGCGTCTCCCAGACTCTAAATACATGAATCTGAATGTTCTGTCATTTCTTCTGACTTGCTGAAATTCTGCCTTAACAACATTCAGCTAATGACTGTCTGTTCGTGCTGACTGTATTTTATATCGTATTTTGTGCTACCCAATGACTATAAAAGGTTCTGAAGCCTTCCTAATAATGGGTGGAGTGGAGTGCCAAACTCACAGCAAGAAAGGTCACAGGTTTGATTCCCAGGTGGGACGGTCCGGGTTCTTTCTGCGTGGAGTCTGTTCTTCCCGTGTCTGGTGTGTGTTTTCTTCCAGGAGCCACGTCAGGCAGACTGGTGATGCTAAATTGTTCCCAAGGTCTGTGTGTGTGTCTGCAAGGTTCTCCAAACAATATGGTGGTCATGTAGCGCAGTTCTGATTTCATTTTCAGACCAAAACTTTGAAAAGTCTCACAGCACTGGATAAAAAAAAGCACTGGATAGAAAAGGTCAATTGTTGGTCATGAAGGTGAGGCTCTGGGTTTGTTTTATTCTCTAACAATGTCATTGGAGTTTGTGTGTGTGTGTGTGTGTGTGTGTGTGTGTGTGTGTGTGTGTGTGTGTGTGTATTGAACAAGTCTCTCTGCTGTATTTTCTCTCTCTCCACTTTCTCCTCTAACCCAACCATAATAACATCTGTCAATCATGCCACATAAATCACTGGCTCACTTCCAACACCCCTCACCCCATCAATCTGCTAAGAGGATGGAGGGATAATAAGTGAAAAGAGGGTGAGTCTGGGGCTGTGAAGGAGAGGGAAGGCTCTGGTGAGGTGACACGAATGAGACGGAGGGGTGTGAAATAGATACGATCCAATACACACTTATATAAACTACACGTGTGATTCAATAACCAATATGAGTCACTATGCAAATGTGATTCACTAAACACACATGATTCTCTTCATACATTATATTATTCACAACGCATTTGATTCACTACACACAAATGGTTCACTATACATATGTGATTCACTAAAAATATATGATTCACTACACACATATGGTTCACTATACACATGTGATTCACTAAAAATATATGATTCACTGCACACATATGGTTCACTAAGCGCACATGATTCACATCACACGTGCACTACACAGGATATACAACGCACATGTTCTCTACACACATGATTCATTTAAAACATATGATTCAATACATATCTGATTCACTAAACACATGATTCACTACACACAAATGATTCACTAAACACGTGATTCAATACACTGAATTGGTTCTCTATACACATGATTCCTAAAAAACTGATTCACTATAAACATGGTTCCCAATACATATGATTCACTATACACATGTGATTCCAAGCAGACATGATTCTCTACACATATTTGATTCGCTAGACACATGAGTTACACAATTCCTTTGCATTCACCTGTAAACATGAATCCCTACACATCTGAATATTCACAAACGTGTACACATCCCGTGTTTACTGCACAAAGATTTGATTCTCTTTGTATGATTCACTACTAAATGTACCAGACTACACACACATGCACAAACAAACACTACGAATATATAACTTCACATATGATAAGCCTGTAATTCAATCCATACCTGACTCCCTACACATATATACGATAAGCTCCCACATTTGATTTCGCTTCCACATTTGATTCACTACACACACGATTCAACTACATATATCTGATCCGCCTCACCCATGATTCACTTCACACACATCATACTGTAGCAAAGTATTTATACACGGCCAACAAATACACACACAACTGCATTACACTGCCACACACACTCACACACACACGCACACACACACACACACATACACACGGTGACTCTCTTATCTCAACAGACTCAGAATGCTGGCCAAGCAGTTTTCGTACTTTGCTAATTAATAGTTAATTAAGCTGCAGTTAAACCTCAGATTTACTCCGACAGAGAGAGTGTGGATTCAGTTCAGAGAGTCAACGTCAGCATGTTAGGTGGCATCTCTCAGGCCCGCTAGGCCGCAACCTGCACTTTGATGCTGTGTAATCCCACTATTCTGCTTTAGTTGGTGGAGATTGGATTAGTGACTGTGAGTGTGTGTGTGTGTGTGTGTGTGTGTGTGTGTGTGTGTGTGTGTTGTGCACAGACAGAAAGTGTAGATTCAGTGCTTTCTGGCTTTGATTTGACCCGGCATTGTAACAGCGGTTGACTAGCATTTAGAGACGAGGTCCCAGGACAGGAAGGTCGTGGGTTTGAATCTAAACAGTGCATTGCCCTGGTGAACCTTGAATAAGAATACAGTGCCCATCACTGCTCTGGTGTGATATGGCTGCCCGGAGCCTGGATTCTGATGGTGGAAAAGATCAATGTAGATTAGCTCAGACCTCTGTCACAACACAAACTCTGATTGGCAGGAAAAGATATGAATCCCAAGTGAAAGTGACTATTTGTCATTGTGAAACAGCACACAGTGAAAATCAATTAATTCTGGCACCCGGGGAGCATAGATGGGGACGGTACCATGGTCAAGGGTACCTCGGGGCAACCTACTGGATGGGGAATCACCTCACAACGCTCCGTTTATGGAGCTAGTCCTAAACGCTAGGCTTCACCTGCCCCAGTACAGAGCAGGCTGTAGAGAGCAACAAAAACGTGCTGCTGCACTACATGTGGAACATCTGGAACATCAGGATATCTTCCAGACCGTTCCTGAAGCATCAGTTGAGCAGGAAAGTTTAAAGCTGGGTAATCACTAGTTGAAAGTGAACTGGAGGAGGTGGGGAAACGGAGCGGAGCATTTATACGGGTTTGTCCTTTCAATTTAAAATTTTTCTTTTTCATAAATCTCTTTTCCTCCTCTCCTCGGTGTGACGCAATGGTCCAATTAAAGCTGGATTTAAAGCTCATGTAAAAGCAGGAGAAACACAAAACCATTTTTGGCCTCTGCAGAAAGACCAGCAGGAACAGAGATAACGAAGAGAGAGAGAGAGAGAGAGAGAGAGAGAGAGAGAGAGAGAGAGAGAGAGAGAGAGAGAGAGAGAGAGAGAAGAAGAGAGGAGGGAGAGGAAGTAAAAGAGTAAGTAAGTAAAAGGGAGGACGTAGCACTTTCACTTTTAACAATCAAAAAAAAAAGTAAGACAGAGTAAGCTGGAGAGAGAAAAAGAATAACAGAAGAGGGTCAGAGCCATAAGTGAGCGAGAAAGAAGAGAGGAAGGGGAGAAGAAGAAGAGAGACAAATAGAGGAGAGGGAGAAAGAAAAGAAACAGGGGAAATAGGTGAGATGGAGAGAGAAACTTGAAAGGAAAGGATAGAAGGAGAGAATGTGAGAATGTGAGAGAGAACTTTTAAGTTAAGAGAAGAGAAACAGAAAAAGAAAGAAGAAAGGCAAGATGGAGAGATGGTGGAGTAAAAGAAGGGAGAAAGAGAATAAGGAGCAAGGAAGAGGGTGAGAACGAGAAGCATGCGGGAGGGGAAAGAAAATGAAGACGAGGAGAGGGAAGATAGACAGAAAAGAGCAAATGAGAAGGAGTGATAAAGGAAGAAAGGAAGAAAGAAAGTGGCATCAAACAGAAAGTCTGATCAATGAGCAGCTCAATGTGTTAATGAAAAAGCGAGGCTTTATTAGACAGGCAATTATTGTCACGTTAATATTTTAAAGGCTCATTCGGACACTGAGACACGCGCCGGGTTAAAGGAGTGCACTCTTTCTTTTCTCCCTTCTTTTTCCCTTTTTTAACAAGTAAACAAGCCCCCAGTCTCCTCTTTTCATCCCCACTCTCCCGATCTCTCCCTCTGTCCTCCCTTCACTCAATTTCTCACCATGCTGTTAAAACCCGCCGTCCTTCTCATCACGTTAAACTCGGTCTGAATAAAAGTTCAGCCTTAAAGACTCTTTTTGTGCCGAGGCTGTCGATCCACCGAGAGGCAGAATGGAAGGTAAAAGCATCGAGAGTCGTATTCAGCATCTGTAATTTTCACAGCAGAACGTAAGGGCTGATTCTGGGCCAGTTGGGTGATTTGGACAGATGCCCTGGAACCTTTTGTCGGGTTAAGGCCCGTTTTGTGATTTGAGTGAAAATCTGGTCCTGAACCTGCTTCTGGATCAGTTTGGTGATTGAGAAAAGCTGTTTCTGGATTGGTTTGATGGCTAAAAAAGCTGTTCCTGGATCAGTTTTGTTGTTTAAAGGACTGTGTTTTAGAAAAGCTGTTCCTGGATTAGTTTGGTGGTTTAAAAGGCTGTTCCTGGATCAGTTTGGTGCTTTGACAAGCTGTTCCTGGATCAGTTTTGTTGTTTAAAGGTGGTTTAGAAAAGCTGTTCCTGGATTAGTTTAGTGGTTTGAAAAGCTGTTCCTGGATCATTCTGGTGGTTTAGAAATGCTGTTTCTGGCTCAGTTTGGTGGTTTAGAAAAGCTGTTCCTGGATCAGTTTTGTTGTTTAAAGGTGGTTTAGAAAAGCTGTTTCCACGATTAGTTTAGTGGTTTGAAAAGCTGTTCTGGGTGCGTCTGGTGGTTTAGAAATGCTGTTTCTGGCTCAGTTTGGTGGTTTAGAAAAGCTGTTCCTGGATTAGTTTAGTGGTTTGAAAGGCTGTTCCTGGATCAGTCTGGTGGTTTACAAATGCTGTTTCTGGCTCAGTTTGGTGGTTTAGAAAAGCTGTTCCTGGATCAGTTTTGTTGTTTAAAGGTGGTTTAGAAAAGCTCAAAGACTAAAACTAAAAGTTCAGTTTAGTAAATTTAAGTCACTAAGATCAATTCAATTTGTCAGTCTTGCATTCTTGGTATTCAACCAGAGTACACTCTCTACTCTCTCTCTCTCTCTCATAAATCTTCTCTCTCTCTCGCTCTCTCTCTCTCTCTCTCTCTCTCTCTCTCTCTCTACCCTCCATCAATATTTTGTTTCTCTCTGGAGAGTTTTCTGAGCCTGACCTCCACTGCTGCAGCCACCGACCCACAGCTATCTTTTAAACAGTGGACTAACCTTTCTGACCCAAACATACACACACACACACACACACCACACACACACACACACACACACACACAGACATCAATACCATGTCAGCATCACCACTGCACTGAGAATGATTCTCCAACCAAATAATACCTTCACTGGGGGTCCTGTGGGGGTCCTGAAGGGGGTCTAACGACTGGTTTGGGAGAACAGACTAGACTTCTGATCTGTAACTGTGACCCCGTTCAGAAAATGGTCCATGATTGAAGCAGACACGATAAGGTGGTTGGCCTCTCGTTATCTGAGCTGCAGCTTCTGGGTAGAAGGGAGCTCCATTTGTTTTCATCACATTTGCTAATATAAACGTGCTTGGAATCAAACCCAGGACCTTCTCGCTGTGACGGGACAGCGCTACTCCTGCACCACCATGGCATATAACTTACATTCTAGTAATAATGAACTCCTTGCTAGGCATTTAACAAAGCATTAAGAAAGCAGGAAGTATCTTTTGTCTCCTTCTCAGGAGGTTTTGGGTTTAATGCCCCTAAAATTAAAATCCCCCACAGCTGATGGGGCTTTTCATGTAATATTTGGACATGTTAATGCATCCTTCTGCGACTATTGTCCTGGGTGGCACAGAAAAAATCAGCTCCATCACCTCCCCAGGTGAGAGGTCCTGGTTTGATCCCAAAATGGGACCAGTCCAGATCCTTTCTGTGTGAACATTTCTGTCCAGTTCCTCAGAGCTCGATTTCCTCCCAGAATGCAAGCCAGACACACACACGCACACACACATTCACTCTCTCTCTCTTTTCGTCTCCTAAATGGATTCATTTCCTGTGTGTTCTCTGTTTTATCTCTTAAACGTCCCTCCGTCAAACGTCTTTCAAATTCCAGACCCGTGAAAAATCTCCCCACTCAGATACACTTGGAGAAAAAAAGGGAATCCAGTTAATTAAAATTAAATGTATGCGTGTTCGTTTGGTCTAATCAGCTTATTGCTGAGCTTCATTAGTGATGTTTGAGTATGCTGTAGCTTCACTCGTCCCATCTGACAGATGAAAAAAAGACTACATTCTATTTGGCTACAGCAGAACGTCTCCTATATAATTTCAGTGTCAGTCAATTTAATTCTCTTTCGTTTTCTGAGCCGCTTCTCCTGATTAGGGTCGCTGGGTGTGAGGCGAAGAGCGAGTTACCAGATGAGTTGGCAGTCCATTGCAGGTTGAACCTTACTGAACTGCGCTCACACCCTGGGGGCCAATTTAACATCTCGGTCTACCTAGCGTGCAGGTGTTTGGATGGAGGTGGAAACCGGAGCTCCCGGAGAAAACACATACACAGACACGTGGAGAACACACTCCACACAGGAAGAAGCTGGATCGTCCCACCTCAGAATTGAACCCAGTACCTTCTCACTGTCTGTGCTACAGACCAGTGAATCACATAGGAGTATCTAGGGTCTACACTCAGAAGGTTGTGGGTTCAAATTTCCGACCAGTAGGTTTCCTTGAAGGGGGTGCACACACACAACGCCTTGCCCCTTAGTTGTAGTATGCCTTGGCGAGCAACATACAGTCCCCATCATTGCTCCCCGGGCATCAGCTATGGCTGCCCACTGCAGCATAAAGTTTGTGGGCGAAAAGCAGAGAAAGAATTTCGTTGTGGTTCACTGCGTGCTGTGTTTCGCGATGAGTGGTCACTTTCGCTTTCACTTTAAACTTGTACCAAGATGCATCAATGGGGCAGCAGCGCTATAGCGTTTAGGGACAAGGCCCCAGGATCGGAAGTTCATGGGTTTGAATCCCAGACTGTAAGTTCCCTGAGTTTCCCTTGAGCAAGGTACCGTCCCCATCACTGCTCCCTGGGTGCTGGTCGTAGTTCTTCAAATGGCAATGAGAGCTTGAGTCATTAGTGCATATCCGTGCAGTTTTTCCGTTCTGGAGGACCGGGCATGTCCCATGATTCTTGGATGTTCTGGGAAGAAACTGCTCGTCACGTTTTGATTATTTCTGCCAAAAAATGTAGCTCGTCCATTAAAAAGGATAAACAAAAACAGACGAACAAACCCACGTCTGATTTAGCTGACGCCTATAGTCCTGTGCTGCTGTAGGTTTCTTAGTGAAAGTGTCTTCTCTCTTACTTCTCCTTCCGTCTGTCCTGCTCCGATGGACACAGAGACGATACCTTGCTCAAGGTTACTTCAGGGCAACGTAACATTTGAACTCAAGACCTTCTGATCCTGGGGCCACCTTCTTAAACATCACACTAATGGTGCTTTGGGCGCTGCACAGTGAGAAGGTCCTCTATTTAATTTCCTGGCGGACCGTCCGGGTCAACACACATGTGGACTTGTCCTTTCCATGTCTGTGTGCGTTTCCTCCAGGAGTTCCAGGTTCCTCCCACCATCTAAAGACCTTCAGGTGGACTGGAGATGCTAAATTGCCTCTTATGTGTGTGTGTATGTGTGTGTGTGTGTGTGTGTGTGTGTGTGTGTGTGTGTGTGTGTGTGGGATGGACTTGTGACCTGTCCAAGAGTGTTCCCACCGTTCGGCTAGTTAGAGCTGGGATTAGCTCCGGTACACAAATGATAATGTAATCAAGACAAGCGACTCAGAAAATGAGTAGAAATTACAACTGACATGTACTGTTTATTAAAAGGCAAACGAATGAAATCTCCTGAAAACATCACACAGCGCAGTTTTTAGAGCTCAGTGAAAATGAATATAAAAGTCTGTCATTTAGAAACAGGTTTCAGAGCCTTGCTTTTGACTTTTGACTTTTTATTGCTGAGGACAAACTGGAACCTTATGGAGGTCGAAGATGAGAACCATGAAAAGCTCTGGCACGAAGAACAACTGCTTTGTTTCGCATTTGGATTAAGTGTCTGTTTTTAAATGTTCAGTGTTGAGCAGCACGTATTGAAATGGGTTTCTGAGACCTAGTAGAGACACGTGAGCATATAGAGGTGTGTGTGTGTGTGTGTGTGTGTGTGTGTGTGTGTGTTTATCCTCTTATCGCACTCACACACCTCACAGTCTGGTTGTGTGCAGATTTGTATGACTCGCCTGCTTTTTATAGACTTAGAGTCTCACTTCGTTCAGAAACTTAGCCTGCTACACACACACACACACACACACACACACACACACACACACACACACACACACAGAAACACAAAAGGAATACTAACCAGAATAGTTTCAAGCAGGTTTCCAGGAGTTCCCACTAAATAATCACTAAATCTGCAGTGATTGTAATTTTGTTAATCTGATTTTTTTAAAGCTTCACTAAAAACCCCAAAACAATCAATAAAGTTTTAGCTCAGATTTTTAGTTATTAGTGTTTAATGTGCTGTATCACAACCCGGGGGATGTGAGTTAAGGCTGTTTGATGCGAGAATTATGATCAAATACATAAAAACGATACAGTATATCATACAGTTGTGTGTGCAGAATATTACACATGCATTACATTTTTAGTCTATATATGAATATATTCAAACTAATATATATTTTTAATAAAATCTGCATTTCTCTTCTAGTATTTTTGTACTGTTACTAAAATTTATCAATTTTAGTAACAGTAAATGAATGAAAGAATACAGAAAACACACAAACAAATGAACAATAAAGGAATAAACGAATGCGGGTGAGTTCATGGCTGAAAAACCAGCATTCAGGAGTTTTATTTTTACGATCTTGAGTTACAGATAGGCGAGATCTTTCTTTTTGGCTCTAAAATTGACTCCAACGACCTTCGGCAATCATCAGTCAGTCATTTTTTCTGGGCAGCTTGTCTAGTGGGTTCCGCGAGGGGGTGCTGGAGTCCATCCCAGCTCACTGGTAGAGACCAGGGGACACGCCTGGACAGGTGCTAAAACCAATCGAGAACCTTAAACCAGCGACCAAACCATCAAGTTTATTCTAATTTTTATAATCAAACTGCCATAGTTGGGAATAAAACATCATTTTCTGCCATGTTTTCATCATCCTGGGTACATTTAGGACCAGCAAAGAGACGAATGCACACACACACACACACACACACACACACGCCACCCAGGGCTGGTCTGTCTTTTCTACTACATCGTTAGGCTCTAGCTCCTCAACAAACCCTTTTTAATTCGCCTCCTCGTGTTTACGATCTCTATCCGTCCCAGAAACATGCCAAACTGCTCTCATGGTTAATGTGGGGCGTCACAACACCCCTCTAAAAATACACCTCCAATCCAACCACAGCCTCTTTCTCGCTCTCCCTCTCCCTCTCGTTTATTCACACATTGTTCGGAGATGAAAGATCCGCACATGCTTGGCTTGCACTTTTATTCCGGGTTTTCCATAAAAAAAACGAAAAACCGACAGCGGAAAGTAGGCCAGCGCTGGTCTTCGCCTGTGTTTCTTCATCTCCGCACTACATTGCTAGATTTGACCAGGGGTTGCTGCACAAGCTCAATCAGGATACGTCTGAGATGTTTATGCACCATTGACTATTAAATTATTATTGTATCTCAAAGTCACACACACACACACACACACTCTCTTTCACTTAATCAGCTACATCTCCTGGCAATCACTCATATTGATTTGACCCAACAAGATAATTTAACTCCATATATATATATTTATATATATATGATACCCTGTCTGCAAGTTTTAGGCAGGTGTGGAAAAAATGCTGCAAACAAAGAGCGCTTTCAGAAATATAAATAATGATTGTTGGAGTACGATCAGTTTACAAATGCAAAGTGATGAACAAAAGATTTGATCATCAATGTCACACGGAGGTTGAAACCTGGTCATGTTTGGAACAACCGTCCAGCAGGGTTCCTTCAAAGAAAACATTAAGGTGTGCTAGAGAAGAATTGATGCTGTTTTGAAGGCAAAGGGTGGTCACACCAAATGTTGGTTTGGTTTAGATTTCACTTTTGGGACTAGGCCCCAGGATCAGAAGGTCTTGGGTTTGAATCCCAGACCAATAGGCTGTCTGAGGTTCCTTGAGGCAGGTGCCGTCCTGTCACTGCCCCAGATTACTTTGGATATGGCACAATCGCAGTTACAAGTGATCTGGTGCCACAACTGCACAAGTGAAAACAGGCCTGACTGTCTTCTTGTTCAGGCCGTTTCTCATTCCACTTACATTCCATCTTTCTCCATCTGACTTCTGCTACTAGTAACAGATCAAAGAGAAGCCTCTAAGCAAATTCATTGGTCCTGCCCGAAAAAAGAGCCTCCTCACCAACATATCCTCTAATCATTTCTCTAATATATTCTTTAATAGCGTCTCTTCTTCCTCCTGGCTACAAGTTCAGCGTCTCCGATTGTCTGGTTTCTGAAATGTGTTGATGGAAAGATGTATGAACTCTTCCCAGGATTACGGCAGATTGACCCGAGTGTCGGCTGACAGTGGCTCGGCGTTAGCTGGGGGATTATAGGAACGACGACACAGTAGCGGGGGGTCCTGTTAAAAGCTCATAACTCCACATCCCAGAACACTAATAAACACCACCGAGGAGATGGTTTAATTGATTTTCCTTTAGGATTGTAATCGTTTGAATTAGAGGGAGGGAAGATCCATGTGTGTGTGAGCCTGGCTGTGTGTGTGTGTGTGTGTGTGTGTGTGTTATTGAGCGAACCAATTTCAGGAGTGACTGCACTGTGCTTTAGTATTGCTCATAAGCTCAAGGTCAGCTGAGGAAGACGAACTGCTCCCGCCTGCTGTCCGGCACCGACCTAAGTTATCATGCTAGTTCGTCCTACTCCGTAAGCACTCCCCTGAACTACACACACACACACACACACACGAATAACAGGCTTCGTACAGATACAAGGAGCAGGACACCGGGCGTATCCCAAGGAAAGCGTGTATCGGTGTGTAGTGAGACAGAGGCTGGCAGGTACAGTGAACGGATAGAGCTCCTATCTCCAAAAAAGTGCAACAAAGAAAACCGGTCCTTCATGTTTACAAAGTAAGAGAAGTGAGACTGCGCTGGTTTGGACGTGTCCAGAGAAGAGATGCGGAGTATATCAGGAGAAGATTGTTGAGGATGAAGCTCCAAGAAAGGAAGAGGAAGGACAAAGAGGAGGTTTAGAGTGAGAGACGACAAGCAGTTGGTCAGTGTGAAAGAGGAAGATAAAGAGGACAGGGAGACATGGAGTAGACGAAAGGAGGAGGAGGAGAAGAAGAAGAAGAAGAAGAAGAAGAAGCCACTGAAGCACAGACTTTGGGACTGGGCTGACAGTGGGGTGCTAGCTAAGCTTTGGATTGAGGCAGTAGAAGGAGGAGAAGAATTGAACTGATATGTTATAACATATATTTATTCTGAAGACATTTTGAACTGTTAATGCTTATTAATTGTTCATTAAATAATTATTAATACGACTGTCAATGCATATAAATAGGACATGGACAGTCAGCACAGTGTGTGTGTGTATAGTGCCCTCCATAACGTTTGGGACATTATCAAGACATCATCTTGATAGGTTGCAGAGGTTGCATGTAGTTGTGGTTCACTGTGGGCTGTTTGACGATGACCGTCACTTTCACTTTCACTTTTGTGCGCCAGGGTGTTGGAGTTATGCGCTGCTGTGCCTTACCTTCTTATATTCTTCTTCTTCTTCTTCTTCTTCTTCTTCTTTCGGCTGCTCCCGTTTAGGAGGTCGCCACAACGGATCATCCGTCTCCATTTCCTCCAGTCCTCTGCATCTTCCTCCTTCGAACTGACCACCTGCATGTCATCTCTCACCACGTCCATAAACCTCCTCTTTGGTCTCTCTTCTCCTCTTTCCTATAGCAGCTCATCTTCAACATCCTCCTCTGATATGCTCGTCTCTCCTCTGGTTCACGTCCAAATAGCACTGTATGCTTCTCCTTTGTCTCCAAAGATGTCTAACCTGATCTGTCCTCCTAATACTATCACACTTCAATCCTGTCCATCTATAAGTCACACCATGGTTTGTCCTCAGCATCTCTGCTCTGTTCCTCAGCTCCACCTCCTGTCTTTTCATCAGTGCCAGCATCTCCAACCAGCCTCCTTGTATTCAGTCTCTTCCTATACCTCGCATGGCCTTCACCTGTCGCGGAATCCGTCTATCTGAATGTCTGTCCCTCTTCTCCTGACAACCTGCCTGCACTCTCTTCTTTACTAACTTCAGATTACAGGTGATATTCTCTGTGACAGAGACTTGCATCTTCATAGATTTCTCTGGAAGTAAAGACAACACGTTCTAGAATAAATGGTGCTCATTGAATGATTGATGCTGCTCAGAGCAAAACTTATTTCATTTTATTGAGGGCATATTCATCATTTTATATAAATATCATTTCATCTCCTGCATGCAGTGATTTGCATTTATTTCTGCGGAAGATTAAGTGTGTCAGATTAGCGGGTGGTGATGATGCACAGCAAGTGACTCGGAGTAGAAAGAGTCGTTTTGAGTCATTTCTTTGATTTTGAAGTGTGAGGGCCTGTCAGTAACTGGTTTGAGGCGTGTTTAATGTACAGAGAAAAAGGAGAGAGATTTCAGAAGAGCGATTTAAAGATGCAGTTTGACTTTATTTTCATTGTCTATAAAGTTTTTGTTTTAATTTTTTAATATAAAGGATATAAAGGATGCAGCCTACAAGAACCTACAAGAACACCATCTCTCTCTCTCTCTTTCTCTCTCTCTCTCTCTCTCTCTCTCTCTCTCTCTCTCTCTCTCTCTCTCTCTCTCTCTCTCTCTTCTTTTGACTTCTTTGAAGTGTTTTGAGTGCTGCTCTCCACTGAGATTGGGCTCAAGCTCTTACGCTCCTTCCTTCACTCCGTTTTTAACCTCAGGACCATTGCAGACACACACACACACACACACACACACACACACACACACACACACACAGACACAGAGACACACTCTTTTACACACTGGGAACACACACACACACACATGACAGACACACACACACACACGAACAGAACACACACACTCACACACACACACACACATGATACAGAGACACACACACACTCACACACAGACACAGAGACACACTCACACACACACACACAGAGACACACACACACACACACACACACACATAGACACAGAGACACACACACACACACACTGAACTGAGACACACATACACACACACACACATAGACACAGGGGCACACTCCACACACTGGGCAGAGACACACACACACACACACACACATGGGCCTGAGACACACACACACACACACACACACACACTACATTAGTTACAGACACACACACACACACACACACACAGACACAGACACACACACACACACACACACACACACACACACACACACACAAAGATACCTGAACTTTCATTCCTATTAGTACCATTACTCCTTCGCCAGAAAAAAATATTTTCTTTTCTTTTGAACAAATTGGAAAATAAATCCTTCATGACCTCCATTACCCCATCCATTGCTTTTCTGTGGGGTTTCTCTCCTCTCTCTCTCTCTCTCTCTCTCTCTCTCTCTCTCTCTCTCTCTCTCTTCCTTTTTCTTTCTTTTTCTCTCTGTTTCCCCATCTCCTTCTACCGCTCCCTTCCCGTTAAATACAGTGTATACTGTGCTCTCTCTTCTCTCTCTCTGTTTTCTTTCTCTTTCTCTATCTTTTACATTTCTCTGTCCTCTGTCTCTTGGCCCATCCATCAGGTGGTCTCTCTCTCTCTCTCTCTCTCTCTCTCTCTCTCTCTCTCCTCTCTCTCTCTCTCTCTACTCTCACTCTCCATCTCTCTCTCTCTCTCTGCTCTCTCACTCTCTCTCCTACTCTCTCTATCTCTCTCTCTCTCTCTCTCTCTCTCTCTCTCTCCATACTACTCTCTCGCTCTCCTGTACAGTTTTAATTGTACTCAATGATCTGAGAACTTTTTCTAACGTTCCTTTGAAAGAAAACACTGTTCTCATTTTACATCGCTCTTTTCTTCCTCTTCTCTTTCTCTCCTGATGTTTGCAAGTAAACTGTGATATTATATGTCTTGTTTTTTTCTGGGCCTTTGTTTCCTCCACATGAACCTGAGGTGCAGTGTTCATAAAGAGGACACAAACAAAAACACATTAAACCCTAAACGTTTGAAGAATCATGGACAGTGTTGATGGATCATTTTGTTTTTATTAAGAAGTGCAGACACTTCAA
>JABMDN010000568.1:12500-17500 GCA_017165825.1 Hepsetus odoe | reverse complement strand
TAGAAAGAGGTCAATTATATCCAATTGTGTCCTCGAAAAGGTAAAATCGTTCATCTGCATAATCCTGGAGCTTTTCGATTAATTATTTTCCTTGCAGAACATTTCCTTTCATCAAACCAATTTCACTTTATGTTAATTACTTTGAAGGGTCAGCCCCTTTACAGCAACCAGACAAATCAATGAACCTCTATGGGGCTTGAATACTTGTGCGAGGCACTGTGTGGAAAGTGTTTGTGATGATAAAAAGCATTGCTGCCGCCTATGCGTGCTTTTGCCCCCGGAATCAGTGAGACGAGGAGCATTGCCATGGTGATATATCCCAAGAAAAAGTGATCCACCTTCTAGAAAGCTTAAGACGGAAAGTCCTGCCTTTTGGGGGACGGTCTTATCGGGTGGTGGTGATCTAGTGGTGGGTACTGGCCTACAGACCTATGGCTCAAGAGGTCCCAGGTTCGAAACCGCTGGCACTACCACCACTGGGTCCCCTGGGGCAGACCTGCTGAAGTGTGAGGTTTCCTGTAATTAGAACATGGAAGTCGCTCTGGATAAGAGCGTCTGCTAAACGCTGCAAATGTAAATGTCTTGTGGACAGAGATGATCTGATGGACTGTAGTTGGAATGATGTCGTATTAGAACCTCAAACAGACATTCTTTAGCGTCCAGTAATATCCCAGCCGGCTCACCTGAACAACTGGTCGGATACATAACGAGCTACAATTTATGTGATTTTACGTATTATGATAAAAATGCGATGAAATAAAAGCTGAAAATCTGACATCTCATCTCAGATTCTTCTTGACTTTCAACCATTATATCTCCACAAAAACTAATTAAGTTTATTTTAATTACATTTATAACACTGGGCCAGCGGTGGCTCAGTGGTTAAGGAATAGGTCCGTAATAGGATCTGAAGGTCATAAGTTCAAATCAAGGACCAGTAGGTTGCAGCTGGGCACTGGCAGGTACCATCCCCATACCTGATCCCTGGGTGCTGGATATGGCTGTCCACTGCCGCACAGTGTGTAAATTAAATGTAGAGTTTGCATTTCGCTGTGCTTCAAATGGGCGTCAAGATGAACCCAGGTCAAGATAAAGCAAGGTCTGGATAAACCCCGTCCAAGATGAACCCATGTCAAGATGAAGCCACGTCAAACATGAACCCAGGTCAAGATAAACCAGGTCAAGATATACGTCAAGAAAAAGCGCGTATTAAGATCGTTCCTCATCAAAAAGCCCAGGTCAAGAAAAACACGTCAAGATGAATCCGGTTAAGATGAACCCCGCGATCAGATAAGCCCTCCATCAAGATGAACCAGGTCAAGATAGACCCGTCAAGACGAACCCACATCAAGACCTGAACGATTCAGGTGAACCCAGGTCAAGATGAACCCAGGTCAAGATGAACCCAGGTCAAGAAAAACCCAGGTCAAGAAAAATCCACGTCAAGATGATCCCACGTCAAGATGAAGCCACGTCAAGATGAACCCACGTCAAGATGAAGCCACATCAAGATTAAGCCGCATCAAGATGAATCCAATTCAAGATGAACCCATGTCAAGATAAACCCACATCAAGATAAACCCGGGTCAATATGATCCCAAGTCAAGATTAAGCCATGTCAAGATGAACCCACGTCAAGATGACCCTACGTCAAGATGAACCCAGGTCAAGATGGACTCACGTCAAAATAAACCCATGTCAAGATGAACCCACGTCAAGATGAACCCACGTCAAGATGAACCCAGGTTAAGATGAACACATGTCAAGATGAACCCAGGTTAAGATGAACTCATGTCAAGATGAACCCAGGTCATGTGAACCTGTGTCAGGATGAGCCCATGTGATTGCCAGGAAGTGTGGTACGGGCTTAAATTGGGACCAAAGTTTTTGCAGATGCCGTTCACTTAGTTTTTCTCCGTTAGTGTTTCAAAAGTTTTTCTGAGGCTTTTCCACTTCTTTCTTCTCCATTTATTTACATGTGTGCTTGTTTTGGATGTCAGTTGATTCTTTGAGGTCACCACAGGACCAGAAATCCTGCAAACTGCTGTGTCCAGCTTATTTCAAAACACACACACGCACACAAACACACACCGCAGACCGTATCAATCTGACTGTTTACCCAGCACATCAGCAGTCCGTGCTGAATGACCCCATGGGAAACGTTCAGTGTTTGTGGAAAACATTGTGCTGTGAAAGTGCAATTTACCTAACCTTATAACCCTCTAAACCAAATTATTAATCTGAAGGAGTCCCAGCTGCCAGGACGGTAACTTGTTAGCTAGATACTCCACAGTTTCAGCGGCGGCAAGCACAATCTCACAGTAATTGGATTCTGAATAAATGCGCCATTATTTGTATCGAGCGTAGCCCTAGATGGGACCCAAGACAGAGGTCTGTCCGAATCATTCTTTCTTTGTAATATGCAGAGTTGGGAAGCTAGCAGCTTCTCCTGTAGCTTCACGCCACCCTCAGCAGAAGCGGACAACACAAAGCTACACGGAGGAGCAGAGATGCAGTGGTTTACATAAAGCTCAGCCCAGCTTCAAACTCAAAGCTTCCATTCATCCATTGTCTGGGCTACTCATCCTAACCAGAGCTGCAGGGTGGTTGCTTGCACGGCGAAAGGTCGGGTTAGGTTCAGAGCCGGGACGTCCGTGTCCTTTTCAGTAATGGAGTGGACATGTTCTCCCCCTGTCTGTGTGGATTCTCCAGAGCTCATTGTCTCCATAGTCCAGAACCGTCAGAGAATGAGGCCAAATAGATTGTCCTAGGTGTATTATTATTTTTGTGTATGTGTGTGAGACTGGCGTCCTGGCCAGGGTCCCTGCCTTTCACTGTGTGAGAGCTGGGAAAACTCCACCTGTATCAGGACAAGGGGCTAAGAAAATGAGTGAGCGAGAGTGTTGTTTGGTGTGTTGTGTTAGTTCTGGGAAGTTCACAGACTCGGGGAGATGTTGTGACTCTAAAACCTTCTAAAGTTAGATGTGGTGACACACCAGCAGTCCATCCCACGGCTTGTAAAAGAATATCATGAGCCACCCAGGCGGTCCAATCTAGCGTCTCTTCGATGCTGGACCACAGGCCATCTGTTGGTGTACAGACTCCAGCCATCTGTTGATGTTCACTTTTGTGTTGGACACACTCTAATCCTTCAGCAACGGTCAGTTTTTGACCCCAGACTTGATCTGAGCTTTAGAGCAAATCCTCAGAACCAGGACACCACTCGTTCCAGCCACACACTCTGGCTGCTTACCACTTTGCTGGAGAGGCTCCAGAAGACAGCCTAGTGGTGGAACATGAAGATCTTCCTAATAAAATGACACATTATAAGCACAAGTACAGGTGTTTCTAATAAAGTGTTGATGAGTAAAGCGCAAGGTGGGTGTTTCTAATCATAATAAAGTGGCCGTTGGCTTTCAAAGTGGTGTTTCAGCAAAGTGGCCGTTTAGAGAAAGCACAAGGTGGGTGTTTAATAAAGCGGGTGTTTCTAATAAAGTGGCCAATGAGTTTTAAGGGGAAAGTGAAAGTGAAAGTGATGACCCTCGTCATTGGCGGGTTCGCTGCGCAGTGGGCACAACGAACTGGTTCCTCTACCATTTAACCATGCAAACACGATGCGGCAGTGAGCAGCTAATGCGCCGAGGAGCAGTGAGAGGCGGTACCTTGCTCACGCGAGGTACCTCGAAGCGTTGGGCGGTGCCGTGTCTGAGACTGAAAACGGAGACAAAAAGCGAGAGCGTGAGCTGCGTGTGTGTGTGTGTTTTCAGAGCAGAGGCCGAGGACCGAGCCTGTCCCCAGATTACTTTGCTGTAATTGTCTTTTTCCGTTGCTGTAGAGATGTTTGAAGGGTGGAGCCCCTGATGGCCCTGCAGATACAGCTCTGCCAGCTGATGGGTTTTTCTCCGTCAATCACCACACAGACACACACACACACATACAGTTTTACGCTTTTATTGGAATCTGAACAAAAGCCAAAGTGATACGATCTTAATCTTTTTTAAAGGTCTTACTAAAGCGCAACATAACAGGCAATCCATCCAGCAAAATGGGGTCAACGGGGACATTATAATCAATACAGCTGATTTACAGGCAATATGCTACAGTGTGTGTAGGAGACAATGTGTGGGAGACAGTGGTTATTATTCGGCTGATTTATGGACGGAATAAGCAAGAGTTTCCTCCATATATTCAACCTTTCTGGTCCAGCAAGGGACGCAGTGGTATTTTTGCAGCAACACGACACTGTTATTACTCTCTGCAATCTACAGCCCACACACCATGAGGTTAAGAGCAAGTTCTCCGTTCTAGCACCGACCTACTGGGGTACACACTTGTCCACCACTTTAATCCCCTCCCTGGTGATGTGCATCTGTTAGAAATACAATTAGAAACCACTTTTATAGTCAAAAGCATGTTGCATTCACGTCCAACAAGAACAGCCACTCATTTTCTTAGCCGCTTGTCATGATTATTTACAAATAAACATTTCTGGAGAAAAAAAAAACCTCAGTGATCAATATGTCCACCCTTCTTCTCAATAACAGTCATAATCCTTCCGTTCATGGAGTTGGTCAGTTTCTTCATCAGAGCCTCCCAGACTCTTCAGACTCTGTTTAGAGAGGTGGACTCTTCCCCGTCAATCTCCACAAGGTCCACAAGGTTCTCACCAGGGTTTAGTTCAGGTGAGGAAGGGGGCGTGTCATTATTCTCTCATCTTTAAGGTCTTTACTGATGTGAGACACGCGATTAGAGGCACTCCATGCATGTGATGGGCTGTGCGTCCTGCAGACATCATGGTCTTCTTGAAAATCAGACTTTTTCCTGAAGCGCTGCTTGAAGAAAGTGTCTCTAAAAAGAGTCAGCAGGTTTGAGAGCAGATTTTGAGTCCATCCTCAACCTGAAAAGGTCCAACCAGCTCATCTTTGATAAGACCAGCCCACACCAGTACTCCACCTCCACCTTGCTGGAGTCTGAGTGGAGATGGAGCTCTGTCAATTTCT
>JABMDN010000568.1:0-5000 GCA_017165825.1 Hepsetus odoe | reverse complement strand
GGAGAGAGAGGACATGCAGGTGGTCGGTTTGAAGGTGGAAGATGCAGAAGACAGGAAGAAAGGGAAACGGATGAACCGCTGTGGTGACTCCTAAACAGGAGCAGCCGAAAGAAGAAGAAGAAGAAGATGATTCTTCTCTCTTAAGCTTCAACAGCCTCTAAAATAACAGGCAGTGTCGTGTGAGTGTTGTAGATCTCTGAGCTGCCTTCCACTTTTACATTCACTCCTTCAGCAGCTTTTCTCCAAAGTGACTTACAAGCGTTTAAGCTACGGTGCAGTAAAAGCTTTACATCAACATTAAATGGCACTGGAAGTGAAATAGCATGAAATAAAAGTTTAAAACTGCATTAAAAGGTGCAGCGTGTCCGACGAGCAGGATAAGTGGTGATTAAGATGTGAAAAGTGTGTCTCTGAAGAGATGAGCTTCATGAAGGTAGAGAGGGACGTCCTGCTCGTATAGCATTCTTTGTTCCACCATCGAGACGAGGATGAGGACAGCGTGGACTGAGATGGTCTTGTGTGAAGGGACGGTGATGCTGGACGACGGTCTTTAGAGGAACGTAGGGAAGGAGGAGCCTGTATGATGGAGCTGAAGTAGCTGGGAGCAGACCTGGAAGTTACATTGGAAACCGGTGTTATTGTATTGTGTGTGTGTGTGTGTGTGTGTGTGTGTGTTTGTGTGTGTGTGTGTTTGTGTGTGTGTGCTTGAGAATATCCATGCTGATGTCATTCAGTTTCTGTTCCAAATGATTCAGTTCCTGCTGTGAACTATACGTTCCTCAGAATAACTATCAATTATTCAGCTTCAAGTATATATTATTCAGTATCTGTTATAAATTATTCAATATATACTACAAATTATTCAATATCTACTGTTAATTATTCAATATTTACTATGAATGATTGTCTATCTACTGCAAATTATTAAGTATGGGCTATAAATGATTTTAGCTTCAACTATACATTGATCAGGATCTACTATAAATGGTTCTGTATCTACTTTAAATTGTTTAGTATCTATTATAAATGGTTCTGTATCTACTATAAATGATTCAGTATCTACTATAAACGGTTCAATATCTACTATTAATGGTTTAGTATCTACTATAAATGGTTCAGAATCTATTATAAATGGTTCAGTATCTACTATAAATGATTCAGTATCTTTTATAAATGGTTCAGTATCTACTATAAATGGTTCAGTATCTACTATAAATGATTCAGTATCAACTATAAATGGTTCAGTATCTACTATAAATGATTCAGTATCTTTTATAAATTGTTCAGTATCTACTATAAATGGTTCAGTATCTACTATAAATGATTCAGTATCTATTATAAATGGTTCAGTATCTACTATAAATGATTCAGTATCTACTATAAATGGTTCAGTATTTACCATTACTTTTTTTGTATCTACTACAAATGATTTGGTATGTACTGTCAATTATTCAATATTTACAATAAATGATTCAGTATTTACTACTAAATGTTTTAGAATCTACTATAAATGATTCAGTTTCTGCTATAAATGATTCAGTATTTAATATAAATGATTCTGTTTCCCCAATTCAACTATAATTAATTGAGTATCTACTGTAGATAATCCAGGAACTGCTTCAAAACGAATGTGTAAGTTTAATGAGGCTGAGCTTAAGTAAGTGTTAATGTTGATGTCATTTGTGTGTGTGTGTGTGTGTGTGTGTGTGTGTGTGTGTGTGTGTATGTGTGTGAGCTGACCTAAAGGAAAGCGCAGTGACCATGACTCTGACCTGTGTATCGGAGCATTGGGCCTGACCGGCCGATCCCTCGCTCTCTCTCTCCGTCACACTCATTCTTCCTGGCTTTGTGTGAGCCTTCGCTCGCTTCCAGCAATTCTCTAGGAGGAAGCAAAACTTTCCTGATCTGATAACACACACACACACACACACACACACATACACACACACACACACACACACTGTTCCTCGGCCTGGGGAGCAAGGCCCCGTGTGTGTGTGTGTGTGTGTGAGCGATCCTACCCACGCTTGAACACACACACACACACACACAAACACACACTTTACTCTTTCTGTGAAATGCTTACTCGCTCACCCACTCGCAGGTTTACACACAGAGACATATTTAGCCAAATTAACTTCCATCGCGTCGTTCAGTGCTGTACACACTCCCACACTCTGTCAGCTCTTATTTAAACTTGTTAGTCTCCATATCAACCCATTAACACAAACACGGTTGTGTATTTTTGTCGTGTTGTTCGTCCTCAGAATAAAGCCCCGTTTTCATGGAGGACGAATTCTCCTGCTGCAAAGCCGCCAAAGTGTCAAAAAGGCGTCCCCGCAAACAGATAAATACACACCCGGACACGGACACACACGTTTGTTCTCACTCCACCCTCTTCCCGTTGACCTTTCTTCACCTCGTCTGACATCTAAGTGCTCGACTTCCCGAACCAGAACCTTCTCCACTCGCCAAGTACAACACGTTCATCTGCTGAGAACAAAAACTCCAGTAAAAAAGACAGAAAACGACATCATTACCGGAGGACGAGAAAGAAAACTGCAATTAATAATCGTTTTGAATTGATAATTAAATAAATATGCATGCGCGAAAATAAGGTGCTAAACTGTCTTTGGGGTGAAACCAGCGGGGAATATGTTCACACCGTTTCCTAGTGCAATTAAAATCACTTTTAAGTGAAAAATAAATAAATAGGTAAATACCTTAAATTAAAACACACTCGCATAATTTAATATACAATTCTGTTGAGTTGAATTAATTAAATGTTAAAAAGCAAAATTAATAGAAAATGTGCCCTAAAATTGCAGAAAATGTCATTTTTACAGGGTCTTTTGTAAAAGAAATTGTTAGAAAATGTTAAATTATCTGTCTCCATTTCTTCCGGTCCTCTGCATCTTCCTCTTTCACACCACCTGCATGTCCTCTCTCACCACGTCCATAAACCTCCTCTTTGTCCTTCTTCTTCTCCTCTTTCCTGGCAGCTCCATCCTCAACATCCTCCTCCTGATATTCTCCTCGTCTCTCCTCTGGACATGTCCAAACCATCTCAGTCCCACTTCTCTCACTTTGTCTCCAACCTGATCTGTCCCTCTAATATACTCTTTCCTAATCCTGTCCATCCTTGTCACCAGTTAAAATCTCAGCATCTCTAACTCTGACACCTCCAGCTCCGCCTCCTGCCTTTTCATCACCATCTTCAACCCGTTTGACATAACTGGTCTCACTACCGTCCTGCAAATCTTCCCTTGTCTCATCCTTGTCCAACTAGATACAACACAATTGACCTGGATTCTGAATCTCTCCTCCGTCTCCAAGGAGGCACAACAGCGGCTCTACTTTTTGCAGAAGATGAAGAGGCCCCGTTCTCACAACTGAGTCCAGCTCCAACCCATATAACATAGCTGGTCTCACTACCGTCCGTGTCACAGTTCGCTCCTGCCGCTCTTCCACTCCATTCCAACGTGCACGCTCTTCCTCACCTCTGTTCCACATGCGGAAATGAAAATCTTACTCTGAAATTTGTTCAGTTGTTATTTTCTAAATAACAAAAGCACCAGGGCTGATATTGTGACCAAACCTGTGTATGATTACAGGCCGCTCTCCACCTCAGTCCCGACTCCTTATTCAATTAATATTAATATTCACCGCATGCTGCGACCCGAAGGCTTTCCTGGTCTATTCGTATTGAATAACGTTATTAATTAGCGTCCTGACGACAGGGGCATACACAATCCGCAGCCCTTTGACCGAGGCGAAGTCATCTGGAGGGCCACTCGGTCGTTTGCCGGAGACGTACATGCATAAGCAGCGGCGCTTTCGCCCGGGGACGTTAATTCCACCCCCTTAAATTACTGCTGTTTGTATGGGACTCTATTGAATGGGGGGGGCAGAGGCGCCCACAAAGTAACCACACAGGCCTGAGATGAACCCAATAAAGAAGGCCAACCTTCTCGCTCAGAGCGAAATCAGTCAGAGTCAAAAGGATCCGTCGCACTCGTTCCCCGCCCTGCCCCGGAATACACAATGCTAACATTATTTTTTTTTCAAATTGGATTTTTTTTTTTCCTTTTGGCCCCTTAACACCCGTCTCCATTCCTCCGTTAGATTTAAATAACCCCGGGGTTTAACTCGGCCTCGCGAAAAGGCAGCCTGGCGAATTGCTTCGTATGTAACCGAGTCCTATTATTTCTGGAAATGTGTTTAACACTAAAACTCTCTTTCGCTCTCATAATCACAGCATTAGGAAAGATCAGGCCGTCTGTTCGGAACGCTATTCGTTATTCACACATCGCGACCTCATTCTGCTGAAAGAGAAACTCCCCGAAAAAACAAAAGTCTTCATTTTTCTCCTCATAAATTACTTTGGCGAAAAAAGTCCCGTCAAATCCCAGCTGTCACCGTTTTCAGAAAGAGCCTGGATTTGGGACGGTCTCAAAGTGAGACAGATTCTCTTTGGAAGACTGCAAACCATTCCTTGGCTGTGTCCTCAAAAGTTCTCGCTGTCTTCAATGGAGAGACATACCCGGAGAGCGAACTGTGGTGATGATCACTGAATCAGCGTCAGTCTCTTATGTAGCTTCTGTTTGGTGTTACTCCATCCCTGGTGTCAGGATAGATATCACTATCCAGACAAATGGGAGCCTGTGATTGGTCCAGAAAGCACCAGGGGAAAGTAGCTATTGGTGGCTAACAACCATACTAACAACTTTTTCAAGCATGGAGAAATGTATCAATAATCCCAGAAGACACTCAGTTGAGTTTATTTAACTTATTCTTCTTTTGGCTCCTCTCATTTAGGCGTCTTCATATCTGTCTAAATGTCTTCCTGTCCCTTTCCTCTTCCACACATGCCTGCATGTCCTCTCTCCATGTCCATAAACCTCCTCTTTGGTCTTCCTCTTCTCCTCTTTCCTGGCAGCTCCATCTTCAACATCCTCCTCCCGATATGATCCTCGTCTCTCCTCTGGACATGTCCAAAC
>JABMDN010000567.1:0-32500 GCA_017165825.1 Hepsetus odoe | reverse complement strand
CACGTACACTGTGTGTCAGAGTGTGTATGTCTTCCAGCGGCAGATCATTTGCTCCATTCGTGGCAAAGCGAGGAACATTATGTACCACACGGAAAATTAAATCACACAGATTCATTTAACACGGAAAAACATGCAGCCTCCAATTAAAAAGCACAGCCTGGCAGCCTTAATGTGTGTGTGCAGCTCACTTTCCTTGTGTTGTGCAGGCAAAGGCTGTACAAAGTGTGTGTGTGTTTGTGTGTGTGTGTGTGTGTGTGTGTGTGTGTGTATGTGTGGTGCATTATTGAGCCTCTTTGCGGTCTGCGGTTCACACTTTGACTTCTTTTGATTTCATCTTGCGAGCTGTTTACTTACATCACTGACAAACCCTCTTCAGTACACACACACACACACACACACACACACACACACACACACACACACACCAGCATGAAGGCAGACGCGTGTAAAATATTTACTTGCGTCGAAGAGGTAAACAAGTTCTCCCTGTTCGCTTGTTTGGACCAATCAGCTCGTGGCGTTCGGACATGAAAGAGCATAGAGAGGGAGGGAGGGAGCGAGGGATGAGGAGAGTGGTGTCGGTCCAGGACATCAATTGAGGGTAGAGGAAACCAGGACATGTGAGAAACAATCTAAAGACAGCATTGTCCAGGACATGCAGAGGCCATGAGCAATTTCCCTCGGGATCAATTTTTATGGTTCTGATTTCATCAATTTCATCAATTCATCAGGTTCATCAATTTTTATGGTTCTGATTTTGACCCCCTCAACTTGTTTACCCTAATTGGAAGGAACTTGTTTGCACACACACAATTTTAGGGTTGCTTCTCACTTTTGTTTGGAAATGTTGAATTGATTTTTCATGCAAGATTTGGCAAATTTCATTTGACTAAAGTGAAAGTGACTATCCTTGTTATTGTGAATCGCAGCACTCAACCTCTGCGTTTCACCCACACACACACATGCAGCAGGGGGTAGCTAATGAAAGTGCCCTGGGAGCTGTGGCGGGGATGGTACCTCGCTCAAGGGTACCTCAGGGCATCCTACTGGTGAGGGAATCGAACCCACAATCTTCCAATCCAGGGCAAACTCCCTAACCACTAGAACAACGCTGCCCAATGTCAATAAGGGTGCCAATAATTATGGAATGTTCCTACATTACACATTGACTGCTTCCATCTTAGGATTTACACTTTGTACTTCTAATAGAAAGAGAAACAGACAGATGATTACATGTGGAGGCTGGCAGATGGGCAGATATTTTTATTTCTTCTTGGTTTTCTTCTTTATTTCTTTATTTATCTGTTTGCTTCATTCCTTCCTTTATTGGCCATAATGCTAATTAGCTTAGCATTAGAGTTGTGTAGTCAGTGCGTGTTTGTGTGTGTGTTTGTGTGTGTGTGTGTGTGTGTGAGAGACAGAGATCAGATTGACACGTTGCTGCTTTTACACACGGAAAAATGCTCAACTGCTCAAGAAAACAAGACCAGATGGAAAATCTTGCAGCTTCCTTTCCTTGAAAACGTTTCCATTTGCTTGGAATTTCTCATGGGTACAATCAGAGTGTCTCTCAGTGTCTCTCAGCTCTAGTGTCCCCTTTACAACCAGTCATCTTGTGGGTGTGTTGCTGCTCTCGCTGTCCTCCGAGTCCACAAGTCTATAATCGACCACACGGGGGCGCTGTCAGGTATCATGGACGTTCTCGCTCACTCATTTTCTGAGCCGCTTGTCCCGATTAGGGTGGAGTCTATCCCAGCTCTCAGAGGGCAAAAGGCAGGGACACCCTGGACAGGTCAGTAATCCGTCGCAAGGCAGATATGCACACACACTCACACCTAGGGGGACAATTCAGCATCTCCAATCCACAAGATGTGTCTTTGCACGGTGGGAGGAAACCGGAGCTCCTGGAGGAAGGACACACAGACATGGGGTGGACACGTCCTCTCCACACAGAAAGGACCCGGACCGTCCCCCCTTCTTCTGTTGATCGGTGATCTAAATGTTTATTTGGAGGAAAAAGAAAACATACCCGTCCGTGCTGTCTTTCTACGTCTACGTCCCTGTCAAGTGACTGAAAACCATGAATCAAAGCTCCGCCCACTGTGTTTGCCTTTTGAAACTGCTGAAAGCTTTGAAAGCTTTGCAAGGTTTCATGAAAGTCTTTGCAGATGTGTGGGAATGAGCCTGGGGAAGGGCTGACTCATGCTGGCTGTGAAACCAAACTCAGACCAGCACAAGTGCAGGGCTTTCATTTTAACCGGGGATGGGCCAGGACACCAAGGCATCGAGGTTTGTGTCAGTTTGATGAAGCATGCAGACTTACAGCGTCCAAGCTGGAGTCCAACAGCAAGTAGCGCATTAGGTTCGAAGCTTAGAAAATCACCAAAGCACTCTGAAGGGGTCTGAACTGTCCGAACCAGAGGTTTGAATCTGATGGAAATACTGACCAAACTGATTCAAACAGGAAGTCCACATTGCAGCCCAATCAGTGATTAGTTTATACTGAGATGATGAATCTAACAAATTACAGCACATTCGAGCGGTGCTGACTGATCATTTTGAACATTTTCAACATTTTGGCTCTTTAGCAAAGTCGCCAATAAAGGCATGGGAATTTTTAGGGGCTTCTCCTAAATGTCTGAAGCATTGAATCCATTTTTATAATATTTTTTATCTTTATTTTACATATAAAATTATTTATTGCTCCTTATCTTAACAACGCAAGAGACCCACAAAAGGTCTTTTTTGCAGCCTCCTCTCTCAGCTGGCTGGAGAACACGGTTTTTGAAGTGCTTCAGCTCCTCCCCTGATACACTTCAGGTGTTCCTTGTTAGGGGAGGAGCCTCTCACTTATTTCCTGGGCACATGAGAGTTGCTCTGTTTCCCCAGTGCAACGTAGTCTCAAACGAATGCTAGAAGTCGATATCAACCCAAAAAATCCAGCTTTTATAGCCGACAGGAAGTCATATTGTGTTCCAAACCGCATCCACACCTTACCGAAGAGCTGGGTGAGGTCTGAATGGGTAGAGAATGTTTTATTTGTGTGGAAATGTAAAACATTTGAGCTGTTTTAGTGAGTTGGTGCTTCGACTGTATCTGGGGTCGGTGAGAAAATGTGTAAAACTTTCCGTAAAAGAGGTGATTAAAAATGTACTGACCACAAATAATGAGAAAATTTAAATATAAGCAGGTAATTTATTCACGTATGGATTAAACCTATGTTTAATCTAGACCTTTGGTTAATCAGTCGGCCAGGCTTTGAAAAGTAAACTCTAGGAATCTAGACACTGATGAGGTGGACATGCAGGGTTTACATCAAATCAGTAATAAAGACTAAAAAAGGAACGAAAATCAATAAAGGCTCCCTAACTAAAGTCAGGGAGTTCAACACTGGAGCTTATGAGCAGGACAACCACAGGTGTCCATGTCTAGGGGATCACAGCTTTGGTGGTGGAGACAGAGAGGCAGCACTCACAAAGCAAGAGGGTAAGTGTTAAGTTTATTTTTCTGATTATTCTCAGATATTGTGAAGGAACATCTGATGAAAATAGATGTGGAGAATGATTGGATGAGGCGGCATAAGAGGTTTGTTTTTTTTTTGTTGAATTCCTCCATAACTGATGATTTTTTTTTGCTCCAAAAATAGTTAATTTTAATGGCGTCTGTCTTTGTGTTTGGCTTTTAGTGGTGGGAGGGTTTATTTCAGCCAATGCAAACACACAGAGTGAATATGCTTTTATACGGTGGCTGTTGCCGTGGCTTATTTTTATTTTTTTATTTTAATCTTGACGTGAGATTGATTTCATTGGATATTGTTTAAAGGATTAAAAGCAATATCAGCTAGGGGCAGGTCTGAATATATTTAATATTATATATATATGATACTGACAGATATATTTAATAGTGTAAAAAATATATTTTTACCTCTAATTTCTTTATATTTTTCTAGAAAAAATGAGACAATAGGTACCCAACTCTGCAATTTTCAGCATATTTGTCGTTGTCCACATTTTCCATCAGAATTGAACCATTTTCTGGCATTTGTTTTTGCCCCTGGGCCAATAAAAAAAATAATTTATTTTTTCTCAAATAGAAGTTTTTCTGGTTTGAAATTTAATGAGATTGTTGTTTGTTAAAAATGCATCATCTGCCATTTTCAGATGATCTTTGCAACATCAATAATTAGACACATGGTCGCTGGTCAAACGCCAAATATGTATTAATTTAGCGTGAAGCATCTGCCCAGCTTTTCAAATTTGAAATATGTCCCTATTGTTTTTTTGGCTGGTTTTCGAAAAGCTGTATCTCCGTCAGTATCAAAGATACTGGCAGCAAATAAAATCTTTTTGCATGTTTTCATTACTCCATACCCTACATTTGGTATCTGTCAAGAGGTGAGCACTAAACCACAACAAACATTGGTCCATAATCTCAGGAGATGAAGCCATAAAAGAAAATGTCTGTCATTTGAGAAATTAAAAATAAAAAAAGAGCAGTTCCCTGTTTTAGGGTTTTTTGAGCTTCAAATGGTCAATTATAATATCGCTTCCATTATGTACGTTCTAGGTCAGTGGAGGTCTAGGTCATGAAGCGCTTGATAGGACATTTATTTAAAGATTTAAAAAAGTGCTGTCAGAAAGTGCAGGTTCATTTACTGTGGGAACGTTCCCAACATCATATAAAGTGTCAAGATGTTCCGAATTTTGATGAGAATTTAATTATATCTTTTAAATATATTTAATATAAAGGATGATTGAATTCTCAATGATGGTTTGCACGTTGGAAAATGAGAACTGTCGTGCAATCACTGCCGTTCACCGCTGCTGTTCACATCTCTGTAATTTTACAGATGCATCTCTACAAGTACAGAAGCGAAGGTGCAAAACTGATCATATGTGGATTATTGCCCATTAAGCAGCCAATCCACTGTCTCTACTGCTCATCAGGATGTTTCTTTTAGAAAAATGGTCAAATCTACCCAATGAAACCAGGGTCTCCACGCTTTTAGGTAATATATTATATGTAATATATATAATGAGAAATGGCATTTTCTTATGGTGGTAAACAATTCATGTGAATTAATTAAATACCAAGTCAAATTTGCACATGAGCCGAACAGCACAGGCTGACGTTCCCAGCAGCCCGTTCCATCTATAAAGTCTTAGTACCTTCACAACTCCTAGAAGTCAAAAACAAGCATGAAAACCGCTGAGAAGACTTTATTACTGGGTTGGCAGCATCGGTTGTTGTGGTGATTTGTTCAATCTGTGGCTGACATCATGTGCTGGTGTGGAAGACGGTACTCTCTCCACGGTGGTTTAAGGTGGTATTTCATCTTGTAGATGTATCGTGACAGAGCTTGTTAGGTTTTAGCCAGGAACCCTATCACTTTTAAGAACTATTCTTTGGAGACTTTGGAGGCTATGAAGGCGTGAACCATGGGCAATGAGGCTGCTGGCTCTTTTCAAGGAATATGAAGAAACTAAAGCAGTTGTGATGGCAAACATCTTTGCTTTTAATATGCTAACAGTGGTGCTTGTCAGGGATTTTGTCATGGATGCCTCAGAGAAGCCTACTGGCCTTGGATTTGAGCCAATGACCTTCCAATCCTGGGACCTAGTCCTTAAACGCTAGGCCACCTCTGACCCAACATTTATTAGGCAGCAAGTGACCAGTCAGTTGTGGCATTGATGTCTTGTGAGATGTTGCTTTTGTGCAGTGGTTGGTAGCTACCGAAAAGGAGTGAATACATGAACTCTGCTTTGGTGCCAGATACCACAGTGGACCTTCAGAGGCGTTGGAGTCCATGCCTTGACCTGTACAACACATGGGTGGAGGTGGTGGTTAAATGTTACAGCTGATCAGTGTATCTGTAGCATTTGAGCCCTACTTTGTGGTGAGTTTGGGAGAATTCATGTCCCATCAACATTTGGGGACAATTGTATAATAATGGAGGATCTCAACAATGTCCATTTCTTTCATACCATTCATTCATTCATCCATTTCCAAATCCGCTACTCCTGGACCCAGTTGCGTTGGTTAGCCTACACGTTCCTTTCCCTGGCCATTTCTACTAGGTCTTCTGGGGTGATCCAGGGGCATCTCCAAGCCAGGCAAGATACATAAACCTCCCACAGTGTCCTAGGTCCCCTTCCAGTTGGTTGAGCCTTGATCTCTTCCACCAGGAGAGCCTCAGGAGGCCGGCTTTTTCAATGTGGAGGAGAAGCAGCTCTATGCTGACTTCCTCCAGCAAGGTAGGGCAGCGGTGGCCTAGCGGTTAGGGCGTTAGCTGCATGATCGGGGGTTCAAACCCCTTCCCAATAGGTTGCCCTGAGGTACCCTTGAGCAAGGTACCGTCCCCATCACTGCTCCCCGGGTGCTTTCAATAGCTGCCCACTGTTGCACGGGTTTGAGTGTGCATGGGTTAAATGCAGAGGTCAGGGGCAGCGGTGGCCTAGTGGTTAGGGAGTTGGTCCCGCATCGGAAGATTGTGGGTTCGATTCCCACCCATGTGGGTTGCCCTGAGGTACCATTGAGCAAGGTACTGTCCCCATCACTGCTCCCCGGGCACTTTCAATAGCTGCCCACTGCTGCACGTGTGTGTATGGGTTAAATGCAGAGGTCCAATTTCGTTGTGGTTCATGTGTGCTGTGCCGTGACCTCGCAATGACAAGGGTTGTCACTTTCACTTCACTTTCACTTTCCTGGATACCCTTTGGAGAAAACTTACTGTTTGCATTCACAATTTCATTTTTTTGGTCCCTAACCAGAGCTCTTGACCACAGGTGAGGGCTGGAACAAAGATGGAGAGCTTTGCCTTCTGGCTCAACTCGCTCTTCACCACAATAGTCTGATAAATCGACCACATAATGACTTCCCTGGTCTCCCTCTTGTGAAGAAGACCCTGAGATACTCGAGGAGTGGAGGTTTAATATAACAGCATTCTCAAAACTGGAGTGTGTTCTGAGATCTAGATGAAGCCTGTTCAGCTTTTCCTCTGAATTCAGAACTAGAACAACTTCAACACCTTCATTCACTGCAGTTTACATCAGAAATAATATGCTGTAGGGTTTTTCTGGAGGACCAGGGTTCATGCAGAATTTTTGTAATAAAAATCCATCTATCCAATCAGGGAGGGAGGAGTGCTGGAGCACTTATAGGCCGAAAGTTGAGAGACAACTAGGACAGCTTTCCAGTCCATCCCCCTTGCTGTACGGTGCTAATCAGAGCTCTGTATCTCTGTGGTGGAGGGCGGGTGCCTGACAGCAGTTTTTCCTTTTTATCGCTTGTTTGCGATTGTTTCATTGATCTGGACTCGTTTTTAGATTGCTGATTCAGCAATCCCATATATTGGGAAAACATAGTTTTTTGAGATTTCCAACTCGTTTGCAACTCTGACTTGTCTGTTTTAATGCACTTCAGTGTGCTTGTATTCTGAGATAGAAGACACCTTTTTTTTTTTTCCTTTTGAAGTAAAAGTGAAAGTGACAACTTGTCATTGTGAAACACACAGTGAAGCACAACGAAATACAGTCTCTGCATTTATCCTATACACACAGGTGCAGCAGAGAGCAGCTATTGAAAGCGCCCCAGGGAGCAGTGATGGGGATGGTACCTTGTTCAAGGGTAACTCAAGGCAACCTACTGGTCTGTGTTTTGAACCCATGACCTCCTGATCCTGGGGCCAACTCCCTAACCATTAGGCCGCCACTGGCCCAAATTGCTTTGGTCACTGCACTGGCTGGAAATCAGACTCGGTTCTCCCACGTGGCAGGTGAGAACTCAATAGGTTACACCTTACTCTTGAGCATGGTACCATCCCTGCTCCCTGGGTGCTGGATGTGACTGCTGGATGTTTGGGGTTAAATGCAGAGAAAACCCGGTGCTGTGCGTTCACAATGAAAAATAGTCACTTTCACTTTAAGCTGCTTGTAGCCCAGCTTCTGTTTATCCCTTTATTTAGATGATCTTTGTCCTTGTTCAGCAAATCTTGGGACCTTATTTCTAATAGTGTCGAGGCCAGTGGTCTCATAGGGCACATCATCATTATTTTATTTGATTTAATTTTAATAATATTGCTGTTTTTCAACAATACAACAGTGGTGGCTTACTGGTTTGGTACTTGTAGTCATGATCAAAGTGTTGTGGGTTCAAGTCCAGACCAGGAAGTTACCCTGAGGTACCCTTTAGCAAGGTACCTTCCCCATCAATGCTTCGTATGTTTGCATAATTAAGCAGATCATGTCTCATTTGCATATCTGTTACATCATTTTTGCGAACGTGTAAGGAATCTGGTGATGATCGACTGTCATACGTATTTTCAGAAAGTGACCTTCATCACCAGTTCTCTCAGCAGGACTGGGTCGAGCGAAGCACTCACACACTGAAGCTACACACAAACACAGCAACACACACTACTGTGCTTTGCATGTTTTGTTTTTTTCTTCATCGTCCAGCTGTCATGGTATGGGATTTGTCCCTGGACTAAATTAAAACGCTAATACTCGGCACACAGATGTTCTATCTCTGCGTAAATCTACCTTTACCCGCCTGCATGATGAACTTAATTACTGTATCATTTATCAAAAACACCGTATGGCTCATACACAACAACAAAGTGGCTCCGTGTTTTAAATCAAAATCTGTTTGACTTACATAATCTGCTCTGTATTCTGGGCTGTGGGGAATAAGAGCTCTGATTATTAAATCATGGAGGCCCACAGTGTGTTTCCATGGTATTCTTTTTATCTTTTTTCCCACAGAAAGGGATTTCTGTGGGTTTTTTCAATATATCAATAGAAGCTCTAGCAGGGATACACATGTATATTTATATATAATTATACATTGCTAGTCTAAGAGCAGCAGTTGTCTTGCTTTCGTGTGTGTGTGTGTGTGTGTGTGTGTGTGTGTGTGTGTGTGTGTGTGTGATGGGGGAATAAGGCAGTAAATTCAGTGTCGGGAAAGAGGAGCCGTGTGTGTTTTATCCACAAATGATGTCCAACACAGATAGTGTTGCTTTTGTGTATATGTATGTAATTAGGCTTAGAAAGTAACCTTGTCAGATTTAAAAATTATAATATAATATATTAAATAATAATATTATATTATAATAATTATATAATAATGCATGGGGCAGCGGTGGCCTAGTGGTTAGGGAGTTGCCCCGGATCGGAAGATTGTGGGTTTGGTTCCCTCCCCAATGGGTTGCCCTGAGGTACCCTTGAGCAAGGTACCGTCACTGTTCCCCGGGTGCTTTCAATAGCTGCCCACTGCTGCACGTGTGTGCATGGGTTAAATGCAGAGGTCCAATTTCGTTGTGGTTCACGGTGTGCTGTGCTGTGACCTCACAATGATAAGGGTTGTCACTTCAATAATTTATTATTATTATTATTATTATTATTATTATTATTATTATTATTATTATTATTATTATTTATTTATTTTTAACAGGTTAAAGTACAAATTATTTACTTGAGTAAAAGTACAGATACTTTTGTATAACGATAAAAGTAGTACTGAGTAATATTTTAAAGGTTTAGTAGTCTGCAAACTTTAGTCGGCCTCGTCTGACTGGAAAAAGTACAGGAATGTACTGAGAGTGTAAAGTAAAAGTACAGGAATGTACTGAGAGTGTAAAGTAAAAGTACAGGAATGTACTGAGAGTGTAAAGTAAAAGTACAGGAGTGTACTGAGAGTGTATAGTGAGACGTGTCTCCTCTGAAGGACGTCTGGAGCATCTGTCTGTGCTGAGAGTGAACTGAATCTCACTCCATATTAATAGAATTAAAGACTATTAAAGCCTCGAACTTCAACTCCAATAAAAACAATCTACTGAAAATAATCAACATGAACTTCACCGCTTCACTTTCATCACCGTCTCTACTAGTTCTCCATCACGGACACACACTCCACACACCCTGAACTCCACCGTCCACTCTCCCTGTCCTCTCTCTCACGTCCCCTTCACTCTGTTGCAGAGACGGGTCTGGATGTTGGGAAGGTGATGGAGAATGTCGAATGTGTTCAGACTGAAGGAAGATGCTGCAGAATTTTGTGAAAGAAGTAAAATAATAGGAAGTATGGATGATAAACTCGGGACGCAGTAATGAAGTACTGCTAATTTTCTCTGTTTAAATCAGCAGGATTTTCTGGATCAGGATTTTTTGCCCTGGTAAAACGGTTCCCCTGGTGCACTGCTATTTTGCAGCATGTTAAACAAATGAGGATCTTTCGCAAGACCGTGCTATCGAGTACCACCTCTCTCGGCTGCAGCCTGCCTCCGGGAACACGGCTATTGGCTGTGGAGCAGATGGATTTGTTTTGCACATTATTAATGCATATTTCATGTGATTAGATTTAGTGGAAACTTCTCAGCTTGGTTAAAGTGCTCACGGTTCGACAGCTCTGCTCTGTTTCAGGTCAGCACTGGTTGGAGGAAGAAAGCCAAAGGAGAAAGCTGTGCTGCAGAGAACTGCGTTCGGCTGACAGAGCGTTAAGAAATAGCTTTTTCTTGACCTTGAGCTTTTTTTACGGTGCAGTTGGAAAGCAGCACGGAGAATAACAGTTTGGAGTAAAGTGGATGGGGTGGGGGTGGGGGGGAATATAACAAAATGAGAATGTACTGAAGATGTGTAATGTGGTTTAGGAAGTGTGTCCTTCTGTTTGTCCTCCTTGACCCCGTTTGCCCTCTTTATCCCAGTCATCGCAGGTATTAAATGGGAGGAGCTTCATTCTGTCAAGGGTACCTCAGGACAACCTACTGGTCTGGGATTTGAGCCCACAACCTTCTGATCCTGGGGCACACTCCCTAAACACTGGGCCACCACTGCCCCAGTATAAAATCTGTGCAATAAGAAACTTTTTGACCTTCATTAGGTCTTGACTTTGGGCACTTTTTGAACACGTAAATCCAAAAATAGCAATCAGCACCGTGTTAATTGGGTCTTTATTGAGCTAAAGGTGATTTTTCAACTGAAAAATGTGCAGTACCTGACAACTGTGCTGTGTTTGTTCCAGTAATGAAAGTGCAGTTTTTGGTGCTTCCTCAAGGCCACCAGCAGGACCTAATGGTACTCTGGGGAGCTCTCCACCTCAAGCAATATTCACCAACAGCAGTTTGGCAAATTCTTTACTATTCCAGGTCACGAACCACTCTCACGTTGCCATTATGTGTTTCAGACAAAAATGCTAAAGGTTTGGTATTTCTTGAATAATTACTTACTGGGATTGGGCCTTGAGGATCAGAAGGTTGTGGGTTCGAGTCCCAGTCAGTAGGCTGGATATGGTTGCCCCCTGCTGCACGGTGTGTGTGGGCAAAAAGCAGAGGATTTCATGATGGCTTTCACTTTCACTTAGTGTGCTTCTGTCCTACATGGGACACTAATGGAACACTTCACCAGACTTCATAAGTCTCATGTTCATGTTTTCTACTTTCAGAAGAAAAAATGGAAAAAAAGTGTTTTGACTCCACACGTCCATCCATCCATCATCTGAGCCACCAACCACGGTGCTGGAAAATATCCCAGGTGGAGAAAGACCCTGGACAGGTCACTCCACTAAATTGGACCAAATCCAGTTTACTCTCGTATCCAGAGCGACTGGAGTAGCGTGGTTAAGGGTTTTTTTGGTAGTGTTATGGTAGTGCTGGAGGTGGGATTTGAACCTGGTCCATAGTGTCCTACCACTAGACCACCACCAGAGACCTTCTTGGTTTTATGAAGCCATTCATTTTTTGTCATGCCCAGTAAAACAAGCAGCTACAGGAGATCCAGTCAGAAGAGATGGACACGCCTAGGACGGTGGGAGAGTTTTCTTGTATCGGGGTGAGACCGAAAGTATGAAATGCGTGAAAGCAACTTTGTTTGTGGAAAGATGAAGACAATACAGGAATATTTTATATTCAGAAATCGTTTAATGAACCTTTCTCGCTGATACAAAAGAGAACATCTCTTCTGAGATGGTTTTCAGCCTTCGTCCATCTCTTGGTCGCCCCTTTCGCTTTTTCTTGGGCTTTGCTGTTGATTTGTTCAACATGAAACAGTTGAGGACTCCTGTCCACTGAGGTGAAGGGTGGTGCCTTCAAAAGGCTGGAGCTCTTGTCAGCTCTTCACACAGCATTCATTGATCTGGAGTCCAGTTAAAGAAGTGTTTCCCCACAGGATCAGATTACTTGCTGTTCCAGGAGCTTCTATATCAAACAGTGTTCACTCGTTTATATTGAGCTGCCACCCAGGATCTGCTTTTATTGTTGGACCTGTTTGCTGCTGTTATCTTAAGACTTTATTGTCCAGCTCAGCTCTCCTAAAGGAACTACGCTGAGTTATGCTGGGCTCTTGAGGGCCCTGATGGCCTAGAGGTTCGGGGCCAGACCCCATGAATGGAGGGTTGTGGGTTTGAGTCCCAGACCAGAAGGTTGTACTGATGTACCTTCCTGATCACTACTCCCCAGTGGGCGAGGAAGTACTGAGACCATTAACTGGACCCCTCAATGCTCCTCACCCAAGGACTAGTGTATAAAGAACAGGGTCTAGTTCTCTCTCTCTCTCTCTCTCTCTCTCTCTCTCTCTCTCTCTCTCTCTCTCTCTCTCTGATAGCTTGATGGGTCTAGTTTTGCGTGCCCTCTCTCAATCTGTCTATCTCTCATTTCTTTTTCATGTCCCTCTTATTGTATCTCTCCATATCAGTATTCATCTCTCTCTTGTTCTTTCTCTTCCCCTCACTCTCTTCCTCTCTCTCTGATAGCTTGAGAATGAGACAGGGTCTAGTTTTCTGTTGCTCTCTCTCTGTCTGTTTGTCTGTCTCTCTCTCATTTCTTTTTCATTCCCCTCTTATTTTATCTCTTTTTGTCAGTATTCATCTCTCTCTCTTTTCTTTCTCTCTCGCTTTCTTTTTGTCTCTGTCTCTCACTACTTGCCCAGTGGCTTGTGAATAGAGGACATGGTCCAGTTTTCTGTCTCTCTATCTGCATCTGTCTCTCCTCGTCTGTCTCTCTGTGCTTGTCCAATGTCTTGTGAATAGAGGACATGGTCCAGTTTTCTGTCTCTCTATCTGTATCTGTCTCTCTTCGTCTCTGTCTCTCTCAGTGCTTGCCCAATGGCTTGTGAATCAAGAACAGGGTCAGTTTTCTGGAACCGAAGGTTCTCTGGACTCAGTGTGACGTGTCATTTATTATAACACATGTCCCCTCCACGCTTTGTCCCACACTTTGCTGATTGCTGAGCTGAATAGGATGCTTTAATAGGATGTCGTGGTTTTGTCTGCAGTCTCTGATCTTGTTTATCTCTAATGTGAAGCAGGCGATGAAAAGCACTTCTGCAGGAAGAGTATCGGCAAACTGCCACCAGAAGAAGCGGAGATTTTAACGTGACGTGTGTCTGAAACTCAGGAGTCTGAAAATGATCGTTTTAGTCTTTTTCACCTTCACTGCCGGGACACCTGCTCATCCGCAGAGGACAGAAATCTGATTTCCACAAAACCATTACTGTGTCTCCCACACACACACACACACACACACCATATTCTCTTCACCATCTTTCTCAACATCACTCTCTCTCTCTTCTCTCCCATTATCTTTTTCTTTCCTGGCCTCCATCTCTCTTTCTCTCCCCTGTCTCATTATCTTTTTTCTTTGTTTTTTCTTTCTCCCATTTTTTTCACCTTTTTTTTTTCTCTAGCTACCTTTCTTTCCCCTTCTCGCTCTTTCTATCTCTCTCTCCTGAACTAAAAGGTTCACCGAAGTAAAGGAGAAAAACATTCCTCCTTTCTTTTTTTTTTTTTTTGTTCTACTTTGTTTTCAGAGCCTTCGGGAGGTTGTTGTCACTGAGGACTTTTTTTTATTGGATCAGCGTAAACCTCAGCAATAATCCTTAATCTCTCTCTCTCGCTCTCGCTCTCGCTCTCGCTCTCGCTCTCGCTCTCGCTCTCTCGCTCTCTCGCTCTCTCGCTCTCTCTCTCTCTCTCTCTCTCTCTCGCGCGCTCTCTCTCTCGCTCTCTCTCTCGCTCTCTCTCTCGCTCTCGCTCTCTCTCTCTCTATCCTTCAACTCCCTGTAATAGATTGCCATGCAATCATTTGTGGTTCTGATTTTCTCTGCATGTCGTTTGGAAGGATGAGAAATGTCTGCCTGTATTAAAACAAGAGCATCATTTCTTTGTTGTCTCCTAAAAGTGAATTTTAACTTGAGACTTTATTACAAATCTATTAAAAAAAACAAAAATGGTAACTTTTCAAGAAAGAGCAAAAACATTAAAAAACATCTTAACTTATTAATACCAGTTGAAAGATGCAGTTTTCATATCTGAGCTCCACGATGCACGATTATGGACGCTGGAGCCGATCAGATCACAGCAAAGAAGGTCCTGGGTTTGATTCCCAGGTGGGACTGTCCGGGGCTTTTCTGGAAGTTCTCCAGATCTTCCTGAAGGACAGTGTTGTTGTCTCTCATTTTCAGTCCAGTCTCTGTACCTGAGCAGTTCTCCAGATCTTCCTGAAGGACAGTGTTGCTGTCTCTCATGTTCAGTCCAGTCTCTGTACCTGAGCAGTTTGATAGTTCTGTGTTGGTTAATCCACACAGTGATCTACGTCTGAACCTTCAAGCAGAACAAAACGTCTAACTTAAGACATGAAGCTTCTTCTGGTGGCAGTAAAGAAACAGAGCAGATGATTCCGGATGATCAGGTGATTAGTTTACACCTGAAGTGGCTGGAACCCCTTTATCTAGAACCTTGTATCTTGAATCCTGCAGTGTAAGGGCAGCATGGTGCTCAGAGGTGAACAGTAAAATGGACTGAAATGGACAGAAAAATGTCTAATTCTGTAAACAGATTAGAGCTGGATACGGGCAAAAACAGCCTCCAGTCACACCGTGCAAGCAGGGAGAGAAAGAGAGAGAAGGAGAGAGAGATGGAGAGAGCTACTATATTGATATTGGCCTCGTCTGGCTCACAGCTGATGCTGGAAGCGAGAGAATAGATGGAGAGGCATTTGAACTCAAACAGGCTTTTCTTCCCTTCACTTCTGATATCTGATGACAGGAAGCAGAGAGGGGGAAAGATACGGATGGGTAGAGAGTGCAGGGACAAGGCAGAAAGAGAGGTAAATATTAAAAGGTGAAAAGTGAATGAGGAGAGATGACAGTGAGGAAAACTCAGAACAAAGGAGCTCGAATCCAATCCAAACCAGTCGGAGGAGGAGTCCATGCTCTCTCGCTCTTTCTTTCTTTCTCTGCTGTGTTAATTGATTACGTCTCAGAATGCATATTAAATTCTATTGCTAAGCCAGCATTAGAGAATTAATGTGGGAAAATGGATAAGCGTCACTGCGAGGTCCTGCAGCCGCAGTGCTTGGGATGATTTTTAGCCCCCAGCTTTAGTAATGTGTCCTCGGGGAGCAAAGGCTTTGATTGCAGCATTAAATTGGGTTGATATGTAGGGAACTGGTTCCAGGGACCTGGCTGAGGCAGCAGCGCCAATTATAATCCAAGTTTCCAAGGAACATGGAGCGTTCCACTATAAATAATGAATGCACCCTGGGTATTTGTGTTTACACCAAAACACAAACAAACTGGCCAGTGGTGGCTTAGTGTTTAAGGAGCAGACGTCTGGATTAGAAGGTCATGGGTTCAAATCCCAGACCAGTGCGTTGCCCTGAAGTACCCTTGAGCAAGGTACCATCCTCATCATTGCTCCATGGGTGCTGGATATGGCTGCCCCATGGTGCACTGTAATAATAATAATAATAATCCTTTATTTATAATCCCACGAATGGGAAATTCACTCTCTGCATTTCACCCATACACACATGTGCAGCAGTGGGCTGCTATTGAAAGCGCCCGGGGAGCAGTGTTGGGGACGGCACCTTGCTCAAGGGTACCTCAGGGCAACCTACTGGGAAGGGGTTCGAACCCCCGATCCTCCGATCATGTGGCTGACGCCCTAACCACTAGGCCACCGCTGCCCCGCAGCGGTGGACTGGCGACGTGTCCAGGGTGCGTTCCCGCCTTTCTGGTCTTAACTGGTTAAAAGCTGCCACTGTGTGTGTGTGTGTGTGTGTGTGTGTGTGTGTTATAAATACAGAGGATGCATTTCGTTGTGAAAGTAACAAATATTTGCTTTCCATTGGTCAACTAGTCAAGGAATCAGCCAGTAATTTTCTCAATAATTCAGAGACCTGTGACAGACGGGTACCAGCAATAGTGAAAGGGAAGCTTTGCAAGAGGGTAGTGAGACCAGCTATGCTATATGGATTGGTAGGCTGAGATTTGTGTTGGGACGAGGATGGACACAATTAGAAATGACTATATAAGAGGGACCGCTCAGGTTGGAGTATTTGGAGACAAAGTTAGAGAAGCGAGACTGCATTGTTTTGGACATGTCCAGAGGAGGGACGAGGAATATATCTGGAGGAGGATGTTGAAGATGGAGTTGCCAGGAAAGAGGAGAAGTGGAAGGGCAAAGAGGAGGTTTATGGATGTAGTGAGAGGACAGGAAGAAATGGAGACGGATGATCCTCCACCTCTTTAAATGGGAGCAGCCGAAAGGAGAAGTCTTAGTCGTCCAATTGACATTTTAACCAGTTAAGACCAGAAAGGCGGGAACGCACCCTGGACACGTCGCCAGTCCACCGCAGGGAAGACACACCTAGAGGACTATTTATCATCTCCAGTCCACCTGATGGGAAGAAACTGGAGAACCCAGAGGAAACACACACGAGGAGGACATGTCCACGCCACACAGAAAGGACCAGGACCTTCCTGCCTGGGAATCGAACCCAGGACCACAAACGAATCAATGAATCGTCAACCATATGATTCTTCAACACGGATAAGCCATTCATTCAAAACACAATCAATGAACATCAGAAATCAAGAAGTTTCTTGCTTGTTCTGCTTTCTCTGGGTTTGGTCGGTGAATTTGTCTCCAAGTTTCTCAGCTGGTGTTTCAGAAACATCTCCGCAGAGCTGAGACTGAAACACGCGGAGGACATTACTCCTCACCGGCTCATTTAAAGCAGTTTGAAACAGATCAGCCGTTTCCCCGAGCCCGTCCTTTTCAGCGCAGGGCCTTTTTTATTACAACTTTTGTATTTTATTTTTATTCCCCCTCTTTCGCCTTGGCTGCAGTCATTGCACGAGCTATCCACCTGAACGATCCCGGATTAACGCTCCCTGCAAACCATTTAACTTTTTTATTGCTCTTATTTGTTTATGTATTCAAGTCTTACATATGAGGGGGAGAAAATGTAGAAATATTATTACGGCTGAAATTTCATGGCACACAAATCCAATAATGCAGCAAAAGGAGACAAGAACTGATCAAATGAAATAACAGGAATGAGAACCAAGAATTTTTAGTTTGGTTTTTCCTCTTTATCCTGAGCTGGTGCAGCGGCACTCCTGCCTCACAGTGAGAAGGTTGTGGGTTTGATTCCCAGTCTGGATTTTTTTTTTTTCTCTGTATCTGCATGGGTTTCCCCAGGAGACACGCTGGGTGAGTTGGAGATATTTGACCATTCATTGAAAAGACGTCCCTCTGTGTCCATCGGTGCAGGACAGAGTGAAGGAGAGTGAGAGAGAGGACAGGGAGAGTGGACGGTGGAGTTCAGGGTGTGTTGAGTGTGTGTCCGTGATGGAGAACTAGTAGAGACGGTGATGAAAGTGAAGCGGTGAAGTTCATGTGGATTATTTTCAGTAGATTGTTTTTATTGGAGTTGAAGTTCGAGGCTTTAATAGTCTTTAATTCTATTAATATGGAGTGAGATTCAGTTCACTTTCAGCACAGACAGACGCTCCAGACGTCCTTCAGAGGAGACACGTCTCACTCTACACTCTCAGTACACTCCTGTACTTTTACTTTATACTCTCAGTACATTCCTGTACTTTTACTTTACACTCTCAGTACATTCCTGTACTTTTACTTTACACTCTCAGTACATTCCTGTACTTTTACTTTACACTCTCAGTACACTCCTGTACTTTTACTTTACACTCTCAGTACACTCCTGTACTTTTACTTTACACTCTCAGTACACTCCTGTACTTTTACTCTACACTCTCACTACATTCCTGTACTTTTTACTTTATACTCTCACTACATTCCTGTACTTTTTACTTTACTCTCACTACATTCCTGTACTTTTACTTTACACTCTCAGTACACTCCTCTACTTTAACTTTATACTCTCAGTACATTCCTGTACTTTTACTTTACACTCTCAGTACATTCCTGTACTTTTACTTTACACTCTCAGTACATTCCTTTAATTTACTTTACACTCTCAGTACACTCCTCTACTTTAACTTTACACTCTCAGTACATTTCTGTACTTTTCACTTTATATTTTGAGTAGATTCCTGTACTTTTTACTTTATACTCTCACTACATTCCTGTACTTTTACTTTACACTCTCAGTACACTCCTGTACTTTTACTTTACACTCTTAGTACATTCCTGTACTTTAACTTTACACTCTCAGTACATTCCTGTACTTTTTACTTTATACTCTCAGTACATTCCTGTACTTTTTACTTTATACTCTCAGTACATTCCTGTACTTTTACTTTACACTCTCAGTACATTTCTGTACTTTTCACTTTATATTTTGAGAAGATTTCTTAAGTCAAGAATGCTTGGATTTCTGTCACCTCATCCCAAAGATCAGTGTCTAAAGTGAACAAGAACTGGGTTTGGTGCCTAAAGTAATGCCATCATTTTTTTTCTCTGGGTTTTAACTTGCAAATTATAAAAAACATAATAATAAATTCACTGTCTCTGCTCTTAATATACAGTTATCATTTGACCAGAGGTGCCAGAACATTTGCATACAGCTGTGTGAGAATGAGCTGCTTGGATTGGCCGCCCTCTATTACATGAAAAAAAAAGGCAGTCCAGGCTGAAACACTCCCTCGAACCACTGTGTCAGTGGGCGGGGCTTATCTGGTGCATGATGAAAATGGAGCGATGTGTAAAAGTTTGACTTGCAAAAGTGGTTCATGCAAAATTGGGGTTTTGTAAGTCTGTTTTCATCTTTTCCGCTTCAGAAATAGCACATCATAAAAAAGCAGTTTTTTTAATTAAATTGACATTTTAATGTCATGCAGCTATTTGAACAAACACAACACAAACTCTCATTAAAGAGCCAGACCCAGTGGTTCCTAATCAAGCCTTTTAAGCAGCAGGTTTTAATACAGATTGTTTGATTTCGCTGGTCTTCTCTGACTGCGGCAAGCGATGCCACGCAGGCCGTAATTAAGGTTTTAATTCCAGCAATGGCTCTGGATTAGCAAAAGCCTGCTGAGATCACTTAAACCTGTGGTGGCCATTTCTTAAAGGCCTAGTGCTCAAAAGGGCCACTTTTAAGGGGAAAGTTTTTAGAAAAGTGTTGTTTCATTTGGAAACATCCTGCAACGAACAAGCGGAACGTTTCTCCAAACCCGAGGCACGTGTGGAAGATGAGCAGCGCTTCGGTCGATTAAAACCTGCTCTTGTTTTTCCCACCGAGAGCGACTGAACATGAAAAGCTGACATTCTTCCTTTTTTCATTCCCCTCACACACAATGCTATTGTGGGTTTTTGTTGTAAATTTCGGAAATGTCTCCTTTGAGAGCGGAGAAGTATCCCCGAACCAAAAAACATGAACGCAGGCAGCAGTAAGCCACTCAAGGTCGAGCGCTAAAGAAAGAAAATGCTGCTTTGAGTTGTTTAATTGTTATATGCAATATAACTCCGCTCACTTATTCACTTTCTTAGCCGCTTGTCCTGATTAAGCTCACAGGGGGAAAGACAGGGACACACTCTGGACAAGTCCCCAGCCCATCACAGGGCAGAGACACACACTCACACCTGGGAGGACCATTTAGAATCTCCAGTCCAGCTGACGTGCAGATCTTTGGCCACTGGGAGGAAACCAGAGCTCCTGGAGGAATACACCCAGACACAGGGAGAACATGTTCCGAATCCTTCCTGAGTGGACATCCCGCCTGGGAATCGAACCCAGGATCTTCTCGCGGTGAGGAGACAGCACCGCCCACTGAGGTCAAAAGATCAAACGTACATTCAAAGATCAAACGTTCCTGATATTTCAAATGACACAATATGGTGTCTTTAGTATCTGACCACCCAGTTTTTCAGATGAGCTTATTTTCATCTTTTAATCTTAAACCCAGATGTCAATACAGGGTGTTTCGAAAACATGCTTCATGGAAAAATCACCCTTCTCTTCCAAGGATGAAGAAAACACGAACATCTTGTGGTTTTGAGGACATTTCGAATATTATAATGAAGGATCAGGAATTAGGGTTTAGTTAAGTGTAGCCCAGCATCACTAATATAGTGGATCATGAAGACTTTCATGATCTTAAACCCAGATGTCTTCAGTTTACAGCAAAAAGATTATTTATCTTCTAATTATCCAATTAAGGTGCTTTCTCTGTGGGATTCAGGTGTGTTGCTACAGAGGTGTAGTTACCAGTGTGAGCCTACAAGAAGGGCTCCTCCCCTGATAAGGGACACATGAACATTCAGAACAACCTTCAAAATCTGGTCTCTTCAGCCAGATATCAGAGTGCTGTCTTAAGAAGAGACAGGGTGGAGTATCAAGCGGGACATTCTGTCCAATTTGGACTTTTCAGTTTTCAGTAACTATAAAATATCAGCCACACTGGCCTGGGCGTGTCTGCTTTTCAGCAGCGGTGGCCTAGTGGTTGGGAGTCGGCCATAGGATCGGAAGATTGTGGGTTCAAACCCCTTACCAGTAGGTTGCCCTGAGGTACCCTTGAGCAAGGTCCCGTCCCCATCACTGCTCCCCAGGCGCTTTCATAGCTGCCCCCTGCTGCACGGTGTGTGTTTGTGTGCATGGGTTAAATACAGAAGTCCAATTTGGTTCACTGTGTGCTGTGTTGGGTACTTACAACGAGAAGAATAGTCACTTTCACTTTTCCCTGGGCGGGTTTTTACATTAGTTATAATAAAATAATAAAACGCTCCATGTTAGATTAACTACGAATACAAAACAGAAGGGAAAGGAATTTAATCTTGTCTTGATTTGCAAGCCAATTAAGCCACTTCTGGAGGTTCTAGATAAATTGTACCTGAATAAGAGGCAGTCCACAGTCAGACGATGAGCCCTAGTTAATCTGATATTAGTTTCTGTTGTGACCTTCAGATGTAAGACACTTTAAACTTCTTTCATCAGCACAATGTTCGTTTAATCATGAACACGCCAAAATGTTCACTGCTGGGAGTCCGTCAAGGAGTTTGCAGGAAGTAGCCTTATCACCAGTGGACAAAGTGTTCAATCTGGCTGTTGAAACTGCACATCTGATGTTTTCTGCAGAAAACATGCTGGAGTTCACTCATTTTTACTCTGATTTTCTCTGAAATATTGTGTTCCAAATCCTCAGATTCTCTGAGTTCAGCACTGTTGAATACATTGGCTTTTTCTCCTGATTTAACCCATTTCAGTAGGTTTCTTACTGGGTTTCGGGGCTTTCTAGCAGTGGTGGGATTCCAAAATGGCTGCCATTGCCCACGGGCACTTGGTGGGAGCAAACAATTCTTGGCTGTGTTTTGTATGGCTGAGTCATTTGCTCTTTAGAACTGTGTGTGTGTGTGTGTGTGTTTGTGTGTGTGTGTGTGTGTGTGTGTGTGTGTGTGTGTGTTTGGCTGCTGTAAATTCCTACACCCCAACAACATTGCATGCATGCCACAGCAACAAACACTGCACTCTGGGGTTGGCATGAAGAACTGGGCATCACTGGGCACTGCCCATTCTGCTTCGGGGCGTTGGTTGGTGTGCATGTGTGTCTTGTTTTAATGGCTTTGTGGGGACAAAAATGTCCCAGTAAAGAAAACCCTGAAACACACTCGCAGTTCTGACACTGAGAGCCGTTTGTTGATCCTCATGAGACAAAACGTTCTAGGTGGGTTTAGTCTTCGATGTCGAATATCAAATACAGAAAGGTTTAGATGTAAAAATACAAACACCCTTCTCTTCCTAGGATGGAGAACACATGAACATCTTGTGGTTTTGGGGACATTTTACATATCATAATGAAGGATTTGCTTTTTTCCTGCATTTCGTATTATGCCACACTATTGTTTTTTAGCAAAGCAACACATTTTTGTCCATTTTTATAGAGAAGCGTTTCAAAAAACACGAAAATAAGACTACAGTAAATCGGTTTTAGATATTCCTGAACAATTCGTTGCGTAAAAACTTCCTGAACATCTTAACAAATTAGAAAAACAAGGCATCTAACACTCATTCACACCAGTGAAGATGAACATATATTAACTGATGGGAGTTGTGGCCTAGTGGTTAGGGCGTTGGCCCCAGGATCGGAAAGTTATGGGTTCGAATCCATGGTTGCCCTGAGGTACCCAAGGTACCGTCCCCATCACTGCTCCCCGGGCACTTTAAATAGCCTTGCTGCATGTGTGTGTATGGGTAGTGTTCAGGGACTAGGCCTCTGGATCAGAAGATTGTGGGTTCGAGTCCCTTAGGTTGCCCTGAGGTACCCTTGAGCAAGGTACCGTCCCCATCACTGCCCCTTGCTGCACGTGCTGTGTTTCCCAAAGACAAGAATGGTCACTTTCACTGTAGAGGATCATAAAAACCTTCTCGCAGGTTTCAAACAACAGTAATGGGAGGTTCTAGTGTGTCGTAAAAGTCACATTTTAACTTCCCAGTTTAGAAAGGATGGAGATGATCCATCCCAAGCAACCACCATTCTTACCGAGCGACCATGGCTTGAGATTTGAGTGAATCATGGATCATCCTGGAAATGAAAAGATTTTAATCTGGATGGGACACAAATAATCAAGGCACCACTGAGCTATATAAAGATGATCTGATCTGGAAATAAAATGTTTAGTAAAAGACGAAGTGATACCAGGACCCCATTTTAATCAGGCTAACGCAGGAATACACATCATGTTCATGGCTGAGATTTTAACATCAGGGGGCTCAGTATCAGGGTGCGACTGTACTAATGAGAAAATGCCCCTCATAGGAGGGGCACAAATTTCAAATAGCTGCCCCTCTGTCCGCATTAGGTTCCTTGAGGGTGTCAAGTCATCCTTGCTCATGTTTACTGCTACCAGATGCCAAAAGAAGCACTTTCCAAATTAACGCCCCCGCTTCTTCTTCATGGCTGTGAGTGTTTAATATCAGGGGGCTCAGTATCAGGGTGGGACTGTACTAATGAGAAAATGCCCCTTGTAGGAGGGGCACAAATTTCAAATAACTGCCCCTCTGTCCTCGTGCCATTTCTTCCATTTTCTTCCTCTGTGAGGACAGTTGTCTTCGAAAATGGAGGTGTGTGTGTGGCATAACTAAGGCAACAAACCGGCTGCTGTTATTTCATTAAGACCGAGGCGTCTTACGGGAACTGCTCTGATTAAATTGCTCTATCCTGGAGGGTGGGTTCGGGCGTTAATTTGGAAAGTGCTTCTTTTTGCATCTGGTAACAGTAAACATGAGCAAGGATGACTTGACACCCTCAAGGAACCTAATCTCCAGCAGACGAGGTTTTTCTGTTTTACCAATTCAGAGAGTCTGTTCTTGCTTAGTTATTATTTTCTTCCCTTAGAACTGGAGTCAAATGTTAGGCATCACGAATCGGCACACAATCCGTTCCTGAGGTCTTTCTTCAGAAGCAGAAGGACAGTGCTTTTTGGAGTCGTCCTCATGACTGCGGCAGGACTGCGGAATGAATTTCGCATCAAAGGTTTTGACCTGGCTATATTTCACCGCCTCTGGTTAGATACGAAGTCCAATACGTTAATAAAAAACATCGTCCGACTTCACATTTTGATCCGCTCACCAAAACTCACATCTTTATTAATATTACAGTCACGGCTCGGGTTCTTCTCGGCATTGAATTAGAATATGAGTAAAATATCAGCTTCTGAGATTGGATGGTCTGAAATGATTCCGTTTCTGATTTATCAAAGTCTCTATCGTCCTCCTGAAAGTCACAAATCTAAACAATAAGGTGGGCTGAAATGAAAACCGGGGACGTTTCCAGTTCATTGGTCAGTCTGTAATTAAAATAGCCAAAGCTTTTATCTATGAAACAAGACAGGATGGCAGTTCTGGTTTTCAGCACAGCAGGTCGTCTACGGTTTAAAGATTACTCTAAAGATTACTCTACTCTACTTTAGGGACTCGGCCCCAGGAGCGCAAGGTCATGGGAAAGGATGCTGGACCGTCACCGTCACTGCTCCCCGGGTGCTGGATATGGCTGCCCACTGCTGCACGGTGTGTTTGTGGGTTGAAAGCAAAGGAGTCATCTTGTTGTGGTTCACTGTGTGCTGTGTTTCACAATGACGGTCACTCTTTTTTTCCCCATTCATTCGTCGGTATTGTTACCATGGTAACCGTGGTACTATATAAAATGTCACATAACATATTTAAATGTTATGTTTGAGTATCACACATTTATTCTTTTCTTTTGTTTGTTATTAAAGCAAAGGCTTCAAGCTGCTTAAATCAGAGAGAGCTTTTCCATCGTATGATTTCTGGGAAGAAAATAAATGCATCTGACCAAAAAATACATTTCCTTGATGTTCAAAGCGGTAACCTTTGGAAGTGGCTCCATTTGGGACGTTCTTTTCAAATTCTCCAAGGAACAAAACCATCTCAAATGTCATACACTGTGTTTGATTGCTTGATCAGAGAGGTTTTACACCATAGCAATACTTCATGTCTAAGACGCTCAAGGCTTTCAAGGTGGTCTAGTGTTTAGGGACTAGGTCATAGGATCGCAATTTCATGGGTTCGAATCCCAGATCAGTAGGTTGCCTTGAGGTACTGCTGAGGAAGGTACCGTCACTGCTCCCTGGGCCCTGGATATGGCTCCCCCCTGCTGCACGGTGTGTATGGGTCGAAAGCAATGGTTGGATTTCACTGTGGTTCACTGTGTGCTGTGTTTACGATGACATCCAGTCGCTTTTGCTTTCACTTAGTTGAACTGAAGTGAAAATGACTCTTTGCCGTCGTGAGTCTCCTGGCTTTGCGTAGATGCTGTGAGTTCGCTGCAACTTTCTATTTTTAGATGAACAGCAGTTTTCAGAGGTTAGTAGAGGAAGAATGATGTGAAGCAAGGCAGACTCTGCTTCTTGCCAGCTCCATTGCCCAAAACCAGCAGACAGCTAGACGTCTGCTCTTTGTTTCCAGTCTGTTTTGATTCACGGTTGAAAAGGAGGACATTTCCAGGGACATCTCAAGCCAGGGATTGTAATGGCATGTCCCTGTGAAACACTTGCACTTAGTTAGGCTAGGTTTTGTGACTTGAAAAATGAAAGGGAAAGTGAATATTGGTGAAACACAGCATTTAGGGAAGCACCCAGGGAGCAGTGATGGGGACGGTACCTTGCTCAAAGGCAACCTACTGGTCTGGGATTCAAACCCACGACCACTAGGTCCTGGAGCCTAGTCTCTAAACAACAGGCCTCCGCTGCTCCATGTTTCCCTTACCAGCGTTTCGACCCGAGGACGACCTGTACTATTTATTTTAACGTTAAAATGTTGGGTAGTGTAGTGGATAACACAGCAGTTCTCAGTCCCTGAGCAAACAGAGACACAAACCAGAAAGAGTCCTTGTGGAAAACCCCCCGCAGCACAACTTCCTCTGTGTAGCAGGATTAAATATGAAGTCACTGTGGATAAGAGCACCTGTCATGAAGCTATAAATGTAAAATGATAAACGTGAGTAATAATGGAGTTTATACGGTTCAGTATATGGAGTTTATAGGTGTTATAAAGTTCGTAAATACAATAACAGACTCTTTTAAAGCCCTTAAAGCTCTGCTTCCTCCTGATAAAGCATGAATGGAGTAAATCTAAGATTTTAGATCAGTTTTGCTCTTCAGTGGCAATTTTAAAAGCCCCTTTTTTATTGATTGAGTCATCTTCTAAAAAGATAACGTATAAAAAAAACGATAAAACGTTCATCCAAATGTCACTGATTTTACCACACATTAAGTCCCTTCTGCAGACCGGCAGATTTATAATAATTACCCTTAAAGATAGTTTTTTTTTTTTTACTTTTTCAACACAATGCAAGTCAACAGTAAGTCTGCAAAAATAAAATATGTCACATGGTATATATTATATTTAAATGTTCTGCTGGTTGATTTGAGCATCAAAACACTCTTTTTCTGAGCCGCTGGTCCTGTTTTGAATCACGGGCGGTGCTGGGGTCTATCCCAGCTCTCACAGAGCAAAAGGCGGGGACACCCTGGACAGGTCGCCAGTCCATCACAGGGCGGACGCAATGCAGTCACACACACTCACACCAAGTGGACAATTTTACATCTCCAGTCCACCTGATTGGCAGGTCTTTGGATGGTGGGAGGACACTGGAACTCTTTAAATCTGAAAGAAATGTCCAATCATCTGATTTCTGGAAAGAACATGCTGTCCAACCTTTAGAAGTGGCACTTCTATGGTCTATTTGTGACTTTTTCTTCAAACTCTCCGAGAAACAAAACCAAGTAAAATGTCAAAATTACTTTTTTATTGCTTTAACAGAGTTTTCAGTCTAAGACATATACCTGTGGTGTTCATTTGACTTTTTATCCAAGGCTTCCAAGGCTTGTCTATGCTCTAAGTGAAGTGAAAATGAAGTGAAAGGGACTTTTTGTCACCGTCAACCTACCAGAGCGAGTGAACATACACCGGGGGAGCAGTGATGGGGATGGTACCTTGCTTAAGGGTACTTCAGGGCATCCTGGTCTGGGACTCTTACCAACAACCTTCTGATTTTGGGGTGTATAATCACTAAGCTACCATTGCAGCTACTGGACATAAATAATAATAATAAAAATCCAAATGAAACGTAGAGTAAAGATTCAGTGTCTGCAGGACTAAAGTACGGAAGATGAGAATTCTGGAATTAGAACTTTTCAGAAAGTCTTTGAACTCCAAAGGAACACGTAGAGAGTTCTGTGATGTGGAGCAGGGTGTGTGTGTGTGTGTGTGTGTGCGTGTGCTCGTGTACAACAGGCTCATTAAAGTGAGCACACAGCCATAGCAGGGCTGGCCGGCAGGAAACAGAGGGATGGTGGGATCCCCTGGGTAACTCCATCCTGCCGTCTTCAGCACTTTTTCCGTTGTACAGTGGAGCAGGATGGAGGGATGCAGATTCACAGCAGAAACACTCAAGCACACTCCCACTGTGCATGGACGCCACTTTTTCCATTTGCATCCCAGTGAACTTTGCTGGGCATGATTATTCGCGCTCTTATGATGCAGAGCACCTGGGGCAGTTCCTTCTCGGAGGAGGAGCTCGTTTGCTCGACTGGTTGCGTTTAAGTAGCTCGTGTCCGAAGTGAAGAAAAACACCAGCGAGGTGATGAGGTGTCTCCAGTTTAGACCACAACATCATAGTTCATGCTGTAAATAATAAACTCTTTTATTTCCCTGCAGGGAATAAAAGAGTGGATTAATCTAATAGGCCAACCCTGTTGATCGAGTTTAGATCTATTTTTTATATATATATATATATTTCAGATCAATAGCCCAGTTTCAAAAGCAGAAAATAACTCAGTAGAAAAATGTTTAATAAAAATAAAAAACAATTCCCCTTTTTAATGAATAATTTCTCATTTTAATGAAATTTGTATGAAAATTGAATAAAACACAATTAATTTAGTTTTGTGTAGTGGGTAATGTCAGCCGTCAGTGTGCATATATTGATTTTGGGCCTATTTTTCACAAAAACATAACATGTTTTTCCCCCCAAAACATAAATGATGTGTTGGACGGGGACGGTACCTTGCTCAAGGGCACCTCAGGGCTACCTACTGGTCTGGGATTCGAACCCATGACCTTCTGATCCCGGGGCCAACCCTCTAAACACTAGGCCACCGCTGCCTCATATTACATATGTGTGTGATGTGACCACAACAAAATGCGTCTTCTATATTTAACCCACGAGTAGTGGGCAGCTGTACTCAGTGCCCAGGGAGCAGTGACAGGGCCGGTACCTTTCTCCAGGCTACCTCAGAGGTGCCTACTGTTCCAGCACAGGAACCAACAACCTTCCGATCATGAGGTTTTTCCCTAATAACTCATCCACCTCGGCCCATCTGATTTCTGTTCCCCTTGGACTTGATGGAAATGGCGGTGGTGTCGCAACTCTTCAGGAAAACTCGCCACTTTTACACAAAATCCTCGGGTTCTGGAATAAATCGACCCAACATGCAACTAGTGATGTATGTTAAGAGCCCCTACAGGAAAATAAACGAACAGAAAGGTTGAAATGTCAGATAACGGCAATCCTAAACCGAGCAAGCATGAAGCTGTTCTCCATTAATGCTAATCTATTCCCATTGGCTTCCAGTGACTGTTAGCGACGTTAGCATTTTCTTAGCAAGTTTGGCCATCCCTGTGGAGTCTGTTTTAAAGAAGCTAAGATGGTCCAGTGTGTTTATCTGGGAATGATAGATCTGGCCGGTGTGTAAAATTGATCAGTCCTGCTTTCCATATTCAATTCTAATTAAGCTTCATTAGGCGGAATTCAGCTGCATTGATCATTTCTTAATTAAAACGCATGAATTCTGAAACCAACGCCCTCGGCTGCCGCTCACGCTTTCCTGGCTGGCTGTGCAACAGCGACCCAGATGTGTGTTTACACCTTTATTCAAACGTCGGAGTGGCTGTAAAAGCGAAAAGCATTTTTAAAACTCCCGTCGCCCCCGTAATGAATGTGCCGCTCTGATGAAACCGTGTTGTGCAACCCTGTAATTTCCCGCTCGAGTCGAAGGAGAAGGCTGCAACTCATGGAGCCCCTGACGCCTTTAATGCCTCTCACTCTGAAATGAGCTCTCTGTGCTTTCTGCCAGAAGTGGGAAATATCGCCCATTTCTCAATCACTTCAGCCCATTTGCTTCGGAGGTCACGTGCCCAAAGCGCAAGGCTTTGGAGAAGACAGGTTGCTGTCAGGAAGGTAATGCAGTCATTTAAAACCAGCTTCCGACGCACCCGGTCGGGCGCATCTATAAACAAGTCTGGCGTCTGATTCTTCCCCGATAACTCATGAACGGAAGTTAATTATAGACTCCGTTGGGTTGATTAATCGCTCGTTCGACGGGTCTAATACTTGGATGAGCGATGAACCAATAATGGAAAAAAAAGAGAAGAAAACGGATGGTAAATCGAACACCTGGGAAACGTCCCGGGCCCATTCATCAACATGTCTCCCTGGGTTAATAGGAAAGGGTGGGGTCGGGAATAAAAAGGAACGATAAACACACATGTATTTTTTTCTTTTCCTCCCTCAAACCCAAAGACCTGCTCCCCAGAGTTGTCCACGCAGAGGTGGCAGGACTTTCCGTCCCTGGCCTGCCCGCTCGGTCGGTTTAGGCCCAGTGGTGCGTGTGGGAGCCCTCAATTCATCATTTTCTGTCAATAGACCTCGGCTGAGAGACTGTACCCCGGGTTTAGCCTAGCCGCTGACTGAAAACTCTCGCTTCGAGGCAATAAATCTTACAGATGTCTCTGAAAACACGGACTGCTTATTCTGAGACAAATTACCGTAATCAGTCTAAGTCATTTGACCTTATTTCTAGCAATTATGGGACAAAACAAACACAACGCACTGGTTATTTTGATGGTTGGGCCAAAAGCTATGATGTTTCATCAAGACTTTTCAGTTGTTTAAGGATGAGGCATCGTCTTGAATGATTTGGAGATACAAGGCGAAAAAAGAAAGGTTTGCAAAAGAGCATATATTATTTTCTTCATATGAAAGTGAAATGAAAGTGACTATTCTTGTCATTGGGAGGTCCCTGCACAGCACGCAGTGAACCACAACGAAATTGGAGCTCTGCATTTAACCCATGCAAACACCGTGCAGTAGGGGGCAGCTATTAAAGCGCCCGGGGAGCAGTGACAGGGACGGTACCTTGCTCAAGGGTGCCTCAGGGCAACCTACTGGTGAGGGGTTTGAACCCACAATCTTCCGATCCTGTGGCCGACACATTAACCACTAGAATATATTCCTATATATGCATTTTTTCTGTCTAGATCTCTTCATTGTTTGATATATATATTTTATATTTTCTTCTAACGTCTGAGTGACTCAGGGACACATTTCACTGCTGGTTGTTCTGTATAACTGTGTCTCATCCATTTGCATTATTCTAGAACATCCATCATTATGGAGTATAAAAATCTTCCAGTGTGCTAATCTGTTGTCATTGCTTCCCATTTATTCTCTGCAATATTCGCGTTTTTGACTGAACCTCAGCTCACACTGAAGGAGGGTCCAGACTCCCCTGGGTTTTGGGTTGATTTGAGGCGAGGCAGGGTATGATTTAGAGTTGACTGTGTCGCACATCGCAGGCTGCTGTGGCATCTTAAAGGTGAAAATGGCCAGCCATCAATCTTCCTGAGCAAATCGGATCCAGGCTTCCTGAAAATCACAATTTTTAAAATAGATCTCAGAAGTCAGGCTCAAATTGCGGTTCAGAGGGCGTCAGATTGCGGGGCATATTTGGTCACTCACTCCTTACTCCTCTGGCTGCGTCCGTTTTTGTGTTCGACATGGCAATGGGATGGAGAAAGGGCGCTAATCTCTCCTGCTCGCCTCACCGTTTCCCCTTCTTCTCAAGCCTGACTGTCAGTGACAGGACTGTCTGAGGCTCACTCTTTCTCCTCGCTGATCTCCTCTGCCTTCGGTAAAGTTGGCTCCTGTCCTACTTTTGAATTGTCTGCCGGGACAATCACGGCTTAAGTGGCCGATGGTGGAGAGCTTGTGCCAAATCGGAGCATTTTTTTGGACGGCTTCCTCAATTTCGTCCGTTTCGTGCCGCATAATGTGGGCAACACGATGCCAAAGGACTCGGCACACCGATCTTCAGATGTTCACGTATTCATTTTTCTTTTTTTTTTACATTTCAGAATAGTGCAGAACATGTTGTAAACTGCCAGAAAACTCGAGTCCTTTCATATCTGACCCCATTCAGGCGTTCAATGAATTCATCAAGTCTTTGGCAACGGCTTGGCGGAACAAATTCGCACAGCTGTCCGGAATCGTCATAATATCTTGTGAAATTGCCCGGCTTCCAGAGCGCTGCAATAGGTCAGCGGTAATGCTTCACTTCACCCCTTTCAGAATTCTCGTCGATCTGTGTGTTCTTAGAAAAGCTCCTGGGGTCTGATCTAGGCAGCGAGGCGAGGCCCTTTTGTGAATATTCAGCACTTAATCAGGCCTCGCACGCCGTGCCAAATTTTCCTTGTTTACTTCACGAGGGATGACTCAACGGAGCACGTCTCCCCGGTACTCTTATCGGCTCTACTTTCAAAGCTTTTCGACTCGCGAGGACGGTGCCAGGAGTCCATCCACTCCCACGGTGGTATTTCTGTGAAGAAGGCTCAGCTTACAAGAGCTACCAAAGAACTTGAGATATATTTTGTGTGCTTTCGCACTATTATTCAAATGCATGCTCTAAAATTAAATCCACCAAAATGCAAACCTTTCAGTCCATTGTTTGTTACAAAACAGTCTCTGTAAACAGGAAGTATCGACGCAATGCTGCACGCTTGCCCCAACACCAGGAGCATTTTGTCCTGTGAAGACTCTGGTGTGATGGTATCCCTTTCAGAAGCTTTGTAATGCAGCCAGCACTGAAACTAAACCCATGATTATAAAGCCAACACTGAATGTGGCCTCGTGGTTAGAGAATAGTTCTCAAGATCTGAAGGTCATGGGTTCGAATCCCAGACTCGTAGGTTGCACTGAGGTACCCCTGATCCAGGTACCGTCCCCATCACTGCTCTCCAGGCACTGGATGTGGCTGCCAGCTCCATGGTGTGTGTGGGTTAAAGGGGTTTTTTTTGTGGTGCACTGAATGGGTCACTTTCACTTCAGTTTCACTTGTGGGAAACATCTATTGTTGTTAGGATGGTTGTTTGCCACCACTAGCAATCTCATGATGCCTAGGGTTAGTCCGTTGACCAATCAGAGGCCGTCTTTCTGAATGCAATAAAATGAGATGGTAATGTCAGGATCCGTATTAATGTCATCAATAAAGTGCACATCATCTCAATGTTCTGTCACTTAAAGTTTAGACCCTACAACAGTGATCCTAACCGAATTTCAGATCCTAACCCCAGTCAGTTTTTGCTCTGCGTGTGAAATGTGGGGGTCCCCGAGGACCAGTTTGGAGAACACGGTTACGCCGAAGATTCATTACAGCCAGCTGCTTCCCTCTGGCCTGCTTTGGAAGTGTGTCACTAAAACACAGATTCGGTTAAAAAAAGTCAATTGTTTCTCATGACATCAAAAAAAGCACGTATATTCATCATCCATCCATTATGTGAGCCAATTATCTACTTAACAGAGGTCATGGGGGTGTTGGAGCCTCACAGGGCAGAAGGAGGAACACCCTTGACAGCCTACACCGCTTAATTGCTGCTTAACCTCTCAAGTCTCCAGATCTTGTATCTACAAGAGTGAAATTTTAAGACATCCTTCCCAGAACTGGATATACTAAT
>JABMDN010000566.1:357293-386120 GCA_017165825.1 Hepsetus odoe | reverse complement strand
TGTGTGTGTGTGTGTGTGTGTGTGTGTGTGTGTGTGTGTGTGTGTGTGTGTGTGTGTGTTTCACTGGTCAGGCTTCAGAGTGTTTATTACAGCCTTTTTTCTCCTGCTCTTATTTAGAAAAATGCCTTCATGTGACAGCAGGCCCAGGCTGTCAGCAGCAGGAAGTGCGCCTGCACACACACACACACACACACACACACACACACACACTAATATATGTGTATAATGTAAACAGAAGAGAGGGCTGGACTGGTGGGAGGACCTCTTGCTTTTCTTGCCCCCTTGCTGGGGGTCTCGGGGGTCCTAAACATTTAATTTACTGATCTGATCTCCATTCGACTCACGTGTTGAATCAAAACTGATTCTGATTCTACATCCAGTTCAGATTCTTGACACGATACGGATTCTGATTCATGAAGTGAATATTAAACTGATTCTTACTCCAACACCGAGAAAGAATCCGGAGTTCTGCTGTACAGATGTGATCAGTACCGGGTGAGTTCTGCTGTACAGATGTGATCAGTACCGGGTGGGTTCTGTTGTACAGATGTGATAGATATCAAATGAGTTCTGTTGTACAGATGTGATCGGTACTGGGTGGGTTCTGTTGTACAGATGTGATCGGTACCGGGTGGGTTCTGTTGTACAGATGTGATCGGTACCGGGTGGGTTCTGTTGTACAGATGTTTTCGGAATCAGCTCTGTTCTTAATGTGATCGGAATTGCATCATTTCCATTGTACTTCAGTGATGAATGTGATTGGTGGGATGAGTTCTGCTGATGAAGTGATACTGATTGGGTTCGTTTATAAACATGTGATTGGAATTCTGTTTCCGTGTGTTTGAATGGAATCAGATATTCCAGCTGCAAGAACACAGGGCGACGCTGACACAATGGGAGAGCTGTTTCAGTGCTGTTAGACCTGGTGTGTGTGTGTGTGTGTGTGTGTGTGTGTGTGTGTGTGTGGTGTGACCTGTGACCTCGGCTGGCTGTGCTTCGTACACCTCCCGCTGTGTCCCTCACACACACCACCGTTCGGAGTGAGGTGTTGACAAACAGAAAAGAAAGTCTGTCAAAGTGAGACTGAGAGAGAGAGAGAGAGAGAGAGAGAGGGAGAGAGAGAGGGAGAGAGAGGGAGGGAGGGAGGGGGATGAAAAAGGGAAAGTTGTCCTAAAAACAACAAAGTCTGTCAGAGCAGGAGAGAAAGAAACCGAGTGATGGAGACAGAAAAGGTAGAGAGAGAAAGCGACAGCCGAAAATCTGTGACCGTCACCTACAATCAAGAAACAGCACCTTCCAGCCTCTCTTTCTCTTTCTTTCTCTCACCCTGTTTGTATTTACTATATCTTTCTCTCCTCCCCCCCCCCCCCTTTCTCTCCACTTTTTTTCTCCGCATAATCCCCACATCGAACGCCTCACTGTGTTGTTGTAATAGAGCTTCTCCACGTGCTGCCTGACCTCCCTCTCTCCCTCTCTCTCTCTCTCTCTCTCTCTCTCTCTCCCTCCCTCTCTCCATCTCTCCACGCTGGCAGTAGGCATATGGAACAGTTTATCTAGGAGCTTAGTTTTTTTGCCCATTAAGCAAAGTTTCTTTGGGAGGAAAAAAACCTCTCACCAGAGAGAGAAAATGTCTTTTTTTGTGATTTGCAGCTCGGCCCACAATCAAACTGAGGGAGCAGCTTGTTTTGATGGGACGTGTGTGTGTGTGTGTGTGTGTGTGTGTGTGTGTGTGTGTGTGTGTGTTATAGAGGTGGTAATTGCAGCCCAAACCCAAAATCAAGTCAACGGAGCTCCAAAAATCAACTGGAGCCTCCAAGAACTTCTCAGATCCTCTTTAGATGGACTTCTTTGGTTTTTCAGCAAAGACCCAAGTGTGTTAGACTGTTCTTCTGGTCTGCTCTACTCAAGGCTACAACGTATCCACCTACAAATGGATTCTTTCACGGCAACTGTTGCTAGGTCGGACAAGCCGTCAGGATGTTGGTTTAAATTGTGGCTGATCGAATCAGGCTGGAAATGATGTGGCGCAGATGATTCCTGCTGTTGTAGTAGTTTGTAAGTTCACACTGAGCGCAGCGAGAGCTTCGGCGCAACCAGAGCTCATTCATTCTCCATGAAAGCCGACAGCTGTGAATTTTGGGCGTGGAGGCCTTCAAGGTGGAGTTACCTCCAACTGAGATCACAGCAGATTCATCTAATTCTTGAGGCAGATCCTGGAGGTGGATGAATCCAGTTTCCACCATTTTATGTTCAGGAAGAAGAAATCTCAGCATCTTTAACTCTGACACCTCCAGGACCACCGTCTCCAGCCCGTATAACATAGCAGGTTTCACTACCATCCTGTAAACCTTCCCTTTCAATCTCGCTGTCACACCTGACACGCTTCCCCACTGAAGAACGTACAGGAACCAGCTGAAATGATCAGCTAGCCTGCGCTTTGTGTTTATCTCCGTCTCTCAGATCTGCATGGCTGAGGATGAGCTTCTTCTTCTGAATGTTGTTTTTCTTTTCATTTAAATGTTGTTTTTCCATTTTGATCTCCTTCATTACCTGGCATTCAGCCTTTTCAAGAAAGAGGACGTGGAAGAGAACGAGCTGGAAGTCTCAAAGAAGCACAGAACTCGGAAAACTCTGTAAGGGTGCTAGATTTCTGCACGGTTCTAAAGGTACCAAAATTCCACACAGCTGATGAAGTTTTTTTCGGGCCTTAATATTTAGATCTAACCGACGGCTCGCATATCATCGTTATTTAGATATTATTTAGCCGAGCTCCCTTTGTTTCCGTCACGGTTGTAATTGCTTTGGCAGCGCAGCATGAACAGCAGACACACAGCCAATAAAGGCAAAGTGAACTGAACGGAATTGAATTGATGGCAGAGAGAGAGAGAGAGAGAGAGAGAGAATGGGGAGGGAGGAGGAGAGGCAGTGAGTGAGGGCGAAGAGAGGGAGAACTTGTGCAGGAGAAAATCAATAAATCACGTCAGAGGAGAGAGAGAGAGAGAGAGAGGGATGGGGAGGGATGGAAAGAGGTAATGGAGAGAGACGTGTGGGAGCGAGACAAAATCAGACGAGTTTTTACCTTCATCCTTCCATCTATCTTATCCCCTCTCCGTCCCATCCCTCTTTCTGACTCTGTCCTCTCTCCCTCTCCCTCTCTCTCTCTCTCTCTCTCTCTCTCTCTCTCTCTCTCTCTCATTGTGTTCCTCCATGCTGTGAATATGAAACTGTGGTAGAGCTCTAAAAGGATTGAATATTGGTGTGTGTGTGTGTGTGTGTGTGTGTGTGTGTGTGTGTGTCGATTAAGTTTATTCAATATGATTCTTTCTCTGCCTGAGGGAGCTTTTATATATCATTAATGGCCTCACTAATACAATGGTATGTTTATGCACACACACACACACACACACACACACACACACATCAACAATAATCTTATTATAATTATTTGCATTTGCAATTTATTTCATGTCTAAAATAATAATGATATTTAAATTTTGCACATAAACATTATTATTATTATTATTATTATTATTATTATTAAATGTTACATTTAACATATTAATCTCTCATTTTTAATCGCTTGATCATTAGATCCTAATCGATTAGGATTATTAGAGTAATCCTAATCCCCTTCTAGTGTGAACAGAATCCTGTGAAAAACTGAATTAAATCTGAAAGGTTTTCAGTAAACGGTTTGTGTTGATTTAATGAGCTTTGTGTAAAAGTCTGTTTCTATTGAGATTTCTTGCTGATTAGTCAAGTTGCTCGGCAGGAAACGGGCTCTGACATCACGTTCCAGCTTTAGGCCGCAGTATCGATTCGTTTGCTGAACGTGTGCAGGTGATCTGGCTCGGCGTTTATTTGCTGAACTTCAGCAGAAATAATCAGCGCGGTGTGTTAAAGTGTGCGGACGTGCGGTTCCTGCTCTCAGACTTCCACGCGAGGGGGTGGAATTATTACTGCGGCTTCTGTGGGAAGTCCTTCCCGCCCCGTCCTCCGCTCGGACGCTTTTCTGGGCTGTGCGTCAGGAAAGATTCAGCACCTTGTCCCAGCAAACAAAATGAGTGGAAATAAGTCCAGCTTTATTAATATGACGCGGGGAATTATGGAGAGACTGCTTCAGTAGCATGTAAAAGGTGTGTGTGTGTGTGTGTGTGTGTGTGTGTGTGTGAGGCTTTGGACATCACTCTGTTGACTCATTTATAATCTTGTTTATTTTTTTTTTATTTTATTTGTAAGTGTTGATTTTAGATGCGGTGTCACTGAGTACAGACCACAAGCTGTGATGCTTATGTAACACACACACACACACACACACGTGTGTTGCTTCTCCTTCGACAGAGGTAATTGCTCTCCAACAGTGACACTGTAGGAGTGTGTGTGTGTGTGTGTGTGTGTGTGTGTGTGTGTGTGTGTGTGAGATTCGAGAATCTTAGAGTGATTTAGTGTTTACATTGGTTGCTGCTGTAATTGGGCCACCAGAATTGGGGTGTGTGTGTGTGTGTGTGTGTGTGTGTTGATAAGGCTGCAGGTGCCCTGTATCTGCTCAGTAAGACATGCCTTACCATGCAGTGTTATCAATCTCTCTCTCTCTCTCTCTCTCTCTCTCTCTCTCTCTCTCTTTACTCTACTACTCTTGACAAGCACCAGTTATCACTTTGTTTAAAAACTAATTTAAAAACTTTGTTTAAGAACTGATCCTGGATCAGATTCCACCATATTTACGAAGACTGTCATCACAGGAACTGATTCCAGATCAGCTGATGTTTATGGACCCTGTCTTTTGGGCACACGGTGACGTTTAGCTCATTTCAAAATCTGACAGTACACCATGCTGTGCCCTAAACCTCACCTGCAAGTCCACCTTCATGAAGATCTGGATGAGATTTGGGATTTCAGACTCCAGAAGCAGCATTTGGACCCTGGATCACAGTATACATGTTATTTCTATGAGGATCTTTTCCTGTAATAAAGAAACCACGGGCTGCGTGTAGCGTTTGAAGTAGCGGATGCTCGATAGTAATGATGAAGCCTGTCTGACTCCCATTGATCTGGAGGATTCGGTGTTTCTGCTCTTACACTTAACTTCTAGCAGCTCCTGATTGGAAGCTCTGATAGCAGGAGCTCTTAAATGCAAGGAGAGAGAGAGAGGGAGAGGGAGAGAGGGAGAATGTCAATGCTGTCTGAGCTCTTGTCTGTTTTCCATTAGTGCTCGATTTCAGCCTGGAGAGGTAAAGGAGAGAGAGAGAGATTGTGTTACAGGTAGACGGAAGAGCGAATAGAGAGAGAGTGTCTCTATATGGGCTCCTGTGTGTGTGATGTACATCCATATAACTATAACACTAAACCCACCGGCAGGCCGAATGAACATGCATTATCTTGTTCCAGACTCCTGTCAAGCTGGTGAAACATCAGGCAGCAGGGAAACGGTCCCTTCTTGGAGTAGAGGCAGGAAAAATGGGCAGGAGCCAAATTCTAATGGCTGAACGTCTGGGTCAGAGCATCTCCAGGTCTGGAGTTTACATTTACGGCATTGAGTCCACTGATTGCCAAATAGCGAGCCGGCCATTATCTATACCGAGCACTTTCTCGTCTGCGCCGTTTACGTTTATGACATTTATGAGACGCTCTTATCCTGAATTACAGACAGTCTCCCTGGAGCAACACGGGGTTAAAGGTCAGGAACCCAGTGGGGGTCATGCTGGAGGTCAGCCTCTCGGTCCACAGGTGAGCATCCAACCTCTAGACCACCACCATCCCCAGTTCTGAGCTCTGGTTAGTAGAGATGGACAGAATGGAAGCAATATAATGCCTAAAAAATAAAATATCCATATAACAAGACCACCCCAAGTTCCTGGTCAGTAGGGATGGACGTATGGAAGGAATGTAATATCTATGTTTTTGTTTATATTTATTCATTAGGTCTGCTAAATTGGAATGGAGAGGTGAGAACCAGTAGTGTCTCTGAAATGTCAAAGTTCTGTTTTAATCAAATGGAAAAATGAAAGATTTGGCACTTCCCGGCTTGCAATTAGTCGATCGACAGCTGTTGACATAGATCTAGGTTACAGGAACGAGGAACAGATGTGGACACAAAGACTGATGTGCATCGCCCGGGATAAAGGCATCGGCATCGATGCTGTAAATTTAAATGAAGTGAAAGTGACTTTTTGTCCTTGCGAAGGCACCCAAACAGACAGTGAGACACAAAGAGAAAAAGCTTCCCTGCATGTTACCAGCAGGGGACAGTGCCCGGGTAGCAGCGATGGGGATGATACCTTGCTCAAGGGTACCTTAGGGTAAGCTACATGTCTGGGACTCGAACCCAAGACCCCCATGATCATGGGGTTTGATGTATAACAGCTAGGTTACCGCTGCTCCAAAGTGAGCAGTCATGCATGCAGTGCCCGGGTAGCAATGATGAGGACGGTACCTCGCTCAAGGATACCTCAGAGTGACCTACGTGTCTAGGACTCAACTCAGATGACAGGGCCTAGTCCTTAACAGCTAGGTCACAACTCCTGGATGTAGTCCTGGACCAGTAGTTCACCCTGAGGTGTTCTTGAGCAAGGTATTGACCCCTACACTGCTCCCCGGGTGAGGAATATGGCTGCCCACTGCTGCACGGTGTGTTGGGTGAAATCCAAAAGGAGAGTCAGAGTCAATGCCTCGATGAGTTTGGAGGTCCAGGATGAACATGCACCCTGTTAGACGTGGTTTATTTCTGCTCGCCCGTCTCTCCGAGTGTGTGTGGTGTGTTTGCGATACGCTGTGACTCAGACTAAGCTGCAGCTTAGCCGTCAGTCTGATACGCGTTACGCTCTGACATCATTACCCTCTGACACATCATCCCGTCAGACTCACACACACACACACACACACACTCCGATACTTTACTGTGAATACGCTTGGAGACTCGCAATCCTGTTTAATATCCGCAGGCGTTCCACAAAAGCAGCAGTGACATCATTCACTATAACCAGGCTTGAGCTGCTTCCTGTCGCTGCCTGACAATAATTTGCATACGGTCGTTGTCATGAACCTCATCATTTCATCCCGTCTCGTGGCAACGCTGTCCCATTCGCTCGCCAGTACAATTAAGCTGCTGAAACAGCCTGTTTGGAGTCCGCTGTGAGGTGCCATATACAAACTACACCTTTCAACACCGGTTTAGCTGCGGCAGCCAATCAGAACAGAGCTCATTTACAAAACTGCAACCCTTTTCTTTACATTTTCTAAGGAATCAACTTGGTGGTGCAAAACTAATATTTTATGCCCTCAAACTGCTTTAGCTTTGGCATTGAGTTGATTAAAGGAAAGAAAAAGGAATGTTTTAGAGCTCCAGACTGCAAAGTGTCTAAAGATACAAGGTTCTAGATAAAGGGGTTCCAACCACTCAGCGTTCAGCATCAGCAGTAATCACCTGATCACCTTCAGCCAAGACTGTTTAGATGTTTATAGCCCAACTTTTGCTTCTGTTAGAACTAGTTAAGTCAATATTCACCCAAAACATCCCCCCCCAGAAAAATGTTCCACCCACTGAAACCTCATCCAGATGTTCATGAAGGTGGAGCAAATTTGTGGGTGTGGTTTAAGATACAGAATGACTTACTGTCAGCTCTCAACATGAACTAAACTGAACAGGCAGCTGTTTCAGACACCAGGTCTGATCTGGGATCAGATTCTTCTATATTTATGACTGTCATTGTTGCAGAAACTCAGCACTCCATCAGAAGTGGTTCAGTAGCTAGAAAGGACAGACACCTGAAAATATGAATTACAGTAACAAAGTATTTGTATTTCGTTATTTCCTGTCTCTGATCAAAATCGACAAGGTGTGTGCGTGTGCGTGGGTGTGTGCGTGTGTGTGTGTGTGTGTGTGTGTGTGTGTGTGTGTGTGTGTGTGTGTGTGTGTGTGTGTGTGTGTGTGTGTGTGTGTGTGTGCACGCATGCTGGGGGGGAGCAGTGTGGTCAGTATCTGTTTCTGTCAGGTTGTACAAATGCAACTCTACTAACCTGACGTATACACACTCACACACACAAACACACACACACACACACACGCCGGAGAACCACTGTCCTAGACATCTCACCTTTCTCTCTCTCTCTCTCTCTCTCTCTCTCTCTCTATACCTTCTCCGCATCGTTGGTCTCTGTCAGATCGGCCCTGTTGGAGTGAAAACAGGGCCGGCATGTCCTCTCTCTCTCTCACACACACACACACACACACACACACACACACACACACACACACACACACACACAGGTCACACTCCAGTGTGTGCATGCTGAGCCTGCCTGATGTTATTGGTGTTATTAATAAAGATGACCTCATCTGCTCCTCTGGCGCTCTCTCTCTCTCTCTCTCTCTCTCTCTCTCTCTCTCTCTCTCTCTCTCTCTCTAATAACTTTTCCTCTGTTCCTTTTCTTCTGTCTTTTAGCCTACTCGCTCTCCCTTCCTTTTCTTTCACTCTCTATTGCTCTGTACATTTCCTCCCTTCCTCTTATTCCTAATGCTTTTCATCTTTTTCCAGACCTTCTTTCTCTCCCTCTCCTCTTGCTTTTGAGTCTTTCTTTTTCTATTTCTCGTCTCTCGAGCCTTCACCGCACTTATGATCGTTCTGTCTTCTCCCTCTCTCTCTCTTGCTCTCTCTCACCCTTACTGCCCTCGGTCTCCCCCTCCATCTCTCTCTTTCATGTTTCACCGTCAGACGTTCTCATTGGCAGATGTGCTCTCAGATTCTCTCTGTTCTGTTCTGTGGTGCGTGTGTGTGTGTGTGTGTGTGTGTGAGTGTGAGTGAGCGTGTGCGCACACCAGCTCTGTATCTTTTGCCCTTTGTCTGCATTATCCATTACACTGCATTAGTTACAGCTCTAATCAGCTGTGCACCTGTACAGGTGTATTCGAGCCATTAATAATGAGTCAAAAGTCAAAAGTTTGGGTCTGGCTTTACCCACTGGAGCCATACCTAATGACTCACACTCTCACACACACACACACACACACACACACACACACACAGAGCTTTTTAAAAGCACAAATCAGGAGAACGGGAGGCACATGAGCCATGCACTCATTTAAGGGGGCAAGACCCCCGGCATGTGGATTAGTGATTCAGAACTTATCTAGCACTACCTGCCCTCAATCAAACCCTCACAGCAATGTTCCAGACACTGGTGAAGCGTTCCAAGAAGAAGTAGGGACAGTTCTTCCAAAGGAGAGCATCAGTTTCAGAATAAACACTGGATGGATAGGGGTCTACAAACTTTGAGGTGTGTGTGTGTGTGTGTGTGTGTGTGTGTGTGTGTGTGTGTGGTAGTGAACGTTATCTCATTAGAGTTTACAGTCTCTCTCCTGTGGGATCTGCACCTAGGTAAACATATGAGTTCATCACACACCTCTCCCCAGTGGCTGTGTGTGTGTGTGTGTGTGTGTGTGTGTGTGTAGAAAGAAGAAAGGATTAAAGGAAAGAAGAAACAGTTCAAAGGGAAGGGTGTGTCCATATCTAGTGTGTGTGTGTGAGAGAGAGAGAGAGAGAGAGAGAGAGAGAGAGAGAATCAGACCGAACTGCACATTATTTGTCATTACAGTCACATTCGTTTCAATCATATTGTCTTCTATTATTCATGATTTAAGCCAGGCTGGATTTTTCTTTCACCCTAATGAGGGAGAGAGGGATGTGAAAAGGACATAAAGAGAAGAGAGGAAAGGAAGAACCTGAGAGAAAGAGATGAGAGGGAGGTATGTGTGCAGATATATCAGTGCTAAATTACAATCGTCAGTAATTACGATGAGCAACATGGCAAAAATAGAACATCAGAGCAAAATAGAACAAAAATAGAACATCAGAGCAAAACAGAACAAAAATAGAACATCTCAATACTTTCAGAAATATTCCCGCTTCAATTATAGATCATAATTTTCATGAAAATGTTTCAAAGGAGCGGGACGAACCAGTAACGCTACAAAAACATGAATCAACATCTTACACACTAAACCGTCCAATTAAAGAAGTCCAATTAACCAATTAATTAAGGTTAATTAAATTACTGCATTCAATTATTGATCGTCACAGTTATGCAATATGCTCAGAAAAAAAGAGCGCGCACACACACGCACACACACACACACACACACACACCTGAAACGAGAGAGGGAGAGGTATTTACATAGATAGATACATGTGCTGTTGTGAGAGAGAAGTGACCAAGAATGAAAGAGCGATGAAGAGTGAGGTGTGAAAGAGAGGGGGATGAAAAGCCCATAAGCAGAGAGGTGAGAGAAGGGTGAGAGAAAAAGGGAAGTATGATGCATGGAACCTAGAGAGAGATGGAAAGAGAGAAGTTAAAGGGACAGAGCGAGAGAGCACACATCATTATAAATGCATGTGTCTGTATTAGAGTGAAATAGAGACGTGAAAGAGAAACTGAGAAATAGACATGTCGAGTGTGTGTGTGTTTATTTTTTCATTTTGTTTTTATATGAAAGTGTGAAAATTGGATTTGTTGTTTTATTCGCTCTTTTTTTTTTTTGAGTGAAATATTCATACATGTTCCACAAGCTGCCCGCGGCTTTGTTATGAGAAGTCTCTCTCTGAAGCAAAGGCATTACTTTGCAATCCACCCACACTACCTTCTCACACACACACACACACACACACACACACACACACCCAAAAGAACAGCTGAATCCCCCCTTCAGCCTTGAGTGCCTTCAGACCCTTCTGATAAGTTCATAAACCTTCAGAAACACAAAGCAGCACCTGCAGCCGTGTCCGAACCCATGAACCTGGCCACACACACACACACACACGCGCACACACACACTCTGCTGTATCTCATGTTGCAGGCTTGCCAAAGGAGTAGACCCATATTAACGCTATTTTCAATAACAGTAATTGAGGAGTTGTGTGGGCGTTCAGTCTGCAGCCTTTCACTGCTCTGCACACCCTGCTTTTTTCTTAATCTGGGCCACAGTCTCAGAAACACCACCTCCTACTCACACACTCCAACCATGTGTGTGTTTCTGTTTCATGTGTGTGTGTGTGTGTGTGTGTGTGTGTGAGAGAATGGCAATGGATGCTGGTGCTTCGCCAAATGCAGGACCAGGTGTTGGGTATCGCACTGCCCGCCACACACACACACACACACACACACACACGCTCACACGTTGGCGTAGTTAACGGAGTAATGAGTAAAGCCTCCAGCGTTCTCCGAGCCAAGCTGGTGTCAGTTCACATAAGAGCTCCAAACTGCTCTCTAACGAGCGCGATACATCCAGGAACCGGGCCTGCGGTACCAGGCCAGTCTGCTCTTTCAGGACTCCACTGTTGAACCCTCAGTTTACGGCCCAACTCCAGAACCCACCCGGACTGGACCTCGATCCACACCAAAGACAACGCAGGAGAAATCTGCATGTGAAACCACCGTTTTGTACCTCCGATGTGGACGTGAAACTACCAAGCCAAGAAGAAGCTTTATCAGAAACGCCTGCCGGAGGTACACCACCTTGCTGTTCTTCAGACTGGCCACTTTATTAGAAACACCCACCTGTATTTGAACTGATTGTCCATATTATCATAAGCACCGACCTTGTGGTTCAACTCATTGGCCACTTTATTAGAAACAGCTGCTTTGTTCTACCACTCATTGGCCATTTCATCAGAAACATCTACCTGTGCTTCCACTTACTGGCCACTTTATCAGAAACACCGACCCTCTGGTTCCACTTATTGGCCAATTTATCGGAAACACCTATCTAGTTGTTGCAGCGGTGGCCTGGTGGTTGGGAGTCGGCCACAGGATCAGAAGATTGCAGGTTCAAACCCCTTACCAGTAGGTTGCCCTGAAGTACCCCTGAGCAAGGTACCGTCCCCATCCCTGCTCCCTGGGCACTTTCATAGCTCCCCCTGCTGCACGGTGTGCGTGGGTGTGCATGGGTGTGCACTGTGTGCTGGTGCTATGTAGTCACTTTCACTTTACTGGCTACTTTATTAGAAACACTGAGCTTGGGCTTCCACACCCTGGCCACTATATCAGAAACGTCTGCTTTGTTCTTCTACTCATTTTTTTTGTCTGATCAGTAAAGACAGCAGCACCAGGCTGGTATCGGCGGGTTCTTTTCCACTTCCTTATTTGGTCCAAGGGGGGGTGGCAAATGGAAAGGTCATCTTGACAGCAGGCTCTCCCAGAGGTCATGACCTCATGAATAATTGGTTGCACTCAGGGGGTCAGAAGTCGAGGCAGAAGTGCTTCCACTCAGAGGCGACCGACGCCTGCCTCCACCCCCTCTTCCTTCGACGACCAATACCGCCTCTCTTCTCCGGGGCTGATATTTATAGCCTGAGGATTGACATCATGCAGATGGACACAATGGCCCGGGCTGCTGGTCAATGCTTTTCATTTCTGACGCCTACACAGGCCTTTTGGAGCCCAGTTTGGTGCACAGCACGTCCTGCAGAGGCTTTCACACTGCATTCGATGGAACCACAAATGGGCCAGACAGAGGAAGTCCACCAGACTTCGCCTTTTATAGAACCGTATGGCGTGAAGAGTCTGTCTTGATTAAAATCTGTGCTTAATTATCCCTAAAGAGCTGAAAAACCTGAAGAAGCATCTCATTTTGACGGGCCCTGTGACGGACTGGTGAACTGTCCAGGGTGTTTCTTCGCCCTTCGCCTTATGAGCACTAGGAAACGTTCCACCAGACCCTGGTCAGAAGTTGGGCTGGTGGATCGGACCTAATTACAAGTGTTTGGCTGGCTGTGGTGGTTCGTCTCATGTTGAGAAGGTTCAGGTTTGGTTCCTGGTCTGGGTCCTTTGTTTTTGTTGTCCAAGTGTTTGTGTGTCAGTCCAAATACATGCCGTCAGGCAGGTTGGAGACTTTCGTCCCTGAAGCCTTTAACAACAACATTAGCAATAAAAACAAAATTAGCAGTCTATAAAAACCAGCATATCAGGTATTGATTCAATTAGAATGGATTAAGTTGGGTTGGATTCATTTAGATTATTAGATTAGATTAGATTAGATTAGATTAGATTGGAGTGGATGAGGTTGGATTACATTAGATTGGATAAGGTTGGGTTGTGTTAGATTAGATTAGTTTGGAATGGATGGGATTAGATTAGGTTAGAGTGAATTTGATTTGATTTGATTGGGTTGGATTAGGTTAGAGTGGATTAGATTGGGTTAGAGTGGAGTGGACTATATTATAATAGATTAGATTAGATTAGATAATATTAGATTATTGTGCAGAGTACAGGTACAAAGCCAATTAAATTTAACCAGAGTGTTTAGGGACGAGGCTTTAGGATCAGAAAGTCATGTGTTCGAATCCCAGACCTGAGGTACCCATGAGCGCAGTACCGTCCCCATCACTGCTCCTCAGGTGCTTTCAATAAGTGCCCCCTGCTGCACAGTGTGTGGGGGTTAAATGCAGAGGTTAAACTAGTGTGAACTTCACTGTGTGCTGTGCTGTTTCACAATGACAAGAACTTTCACTTTCAGTCCACTCAATGTGTTTTTGAAGACTTTTGGAGAACATTGGAGAACTTCTCCTCAACAAAACAGAGTTGAGGAGAAATGTCGTTATGGGAACTTCATACAATGGCATGTTCCGTGTCTCATGTGAGGCACCATGGTGAAAGTCATTGTGACAAATAGCAGTGATGGGGTGAGTAACTTCAAGGGTTCCTCAGGGCAAGCTACTGGACTTTCCTAGCAAGCCTGAGTCTTTCAAAAGCCAAGCTTCACTTCTTCAGATTTTGCTGCCAAATAGCCAGACTTTTCCTCTTGCTGAGGAACAGTTCTTCAAGCTTCCTGAAGAACAACGTTTTTGGCTCTCATTTTCAGTCCAGCCCCAGTATTTGTTCCCATTTCTTTCATTTAATCTGCATAATATGTCAATGATAAGGCAGTTAGACTGATAGAACATTGTTTTTGCACCAAAAAGTTGAAAATAGGAAGAAATAAGACCTGGCTTTTGCACGGCATCATACTTTGGCATCTTCCTGACATTTAAACACTTGCAAAAATAGGTGCACAGAAGTTCTAAGTGTTTCAATTTGCTAATAATGTGCTTAAAGGCCTTTAAAAACCAGCAATAAGTAAATAAATAAGTCATAAATAAAAATAGCAACTGTTGTCCACTGATTGCCAAAAAGTGAGTCAACCATCTATACTGAGCTCAGACCTCCTCGTCCCGTCTCAGACGTTCTCGCTCCGTCACTTACGTTTATGTTTATGGCATTTAGGAGACGCTTTTATCGTCCATTTCCTAATTAAAGGGACAGTCTGCCTGGAGCAACTTGGAGGTTAAGGGTCTTGTTCAGAATTAATTACACCCAGTGGTGGTGGTGCTGGAGGTCGGATCTGAACCGGTGACCTCTTGGTGCATAGTGTCCTACCACCAGACCACCACCACTTTATCACATATAAAAGCTCACTGTTGGCCTGTTTGTGTGTAACTGCTACTGGCCTTTAGGATTTAACCATTAATAAACACTTTATGAACCCAGTATTAGACTGGTCCTACAGTTGAAAGCCACTGAGTTCATTGATTTAGGCTGTGGGTTTCCACGCTGCAAAGCAGGAGCGCCTCATTTAATTAATCACTTTTCTGAAGATGGATTGATTAGAGTGGAATCAGAAGTGCTTCTGCTTGATTGGAACGACCCCTTGTGGATAAGATGGCCCCTAGGCCTTCATCCGATGGGCAACTTCTCAAAATGGGCTCCATTTGGGAAAAATAGCCACAAGACTGATTGAGAATTTGCATTTATGTTATTTGTGGAAGTGAAAGTGACTTTGCGGTTGTGAGACAGCACGCAGGGCAGCTATATCCAGGGGAGCAGTGATAGGGATGGTACCTTGCTCAAGGGTACTTCAGGGTAACCTACTCAAACCCATGACTTTACGATCCTCTGGTTCCTAAATACTAGACCACAGCTGAACAGTTTAATTCTAACCAGCGAAGTTAATTTGACCACCGTTATTCTTCAGCACAGCCTCAACTCTCTTATACTCTTAGCCGAGCGTATTTCGTATCAGGAACAGTTCTCCAGGCTTCTTGAGGGATATTCCCCAGCTCTTCTTTGGACGTCGGCTGTCTTTTGTGTCCAGTGGAGATGATCCCACACTGCTTCTGTCTCAGAAACTGTCTCTGTTACAGGGACTGTACTGAAAACGAGAGACAAGAACTTTGTCTTTCAGACCAGGAGAACTGTTCCTCAACATTACCAAGAAGTGAGGGCTTCTCAGACTTTTGCACAGCACTTTAGAAATGCTGCCAACTCCTCAGGCATCAAACTGAAACCATCGTAACGCCAAACACGTTACGGTGAAGGTAAAGAGATTAAATGAAAGGAAATCCTGGTGTGAAAAAAATTATAAACACAAATACTGTGGGTGACGTGTCGGGACAGTATGAACGATGGAAACGGCCCAAGTGACAGTTTAAACAAACGGCTCAGATTTCTCTTCCCGTTTCCACACAGGCCTGAACTCATTCGGACTGGATTCCGAATAATCATGTCCAAGAAATGGAAGAAAAACTTAATTAACCTGATTAATTAATTAATATTTAAATTTCCCTCAGGATAAAAAGGTTTCTGTCTGTCTTTCTGTCTCTCTGTCTATCTATATGTCTCTGCCTGTCCGTCTGTTTGTCTATCTATCTATCTGTCTGTCTATGTGTCTGTCTATGTGTCTCTCTATCCATCTATCTATCTCTATGTTTGTCTATCTGTCTGTCAGTCTCTCTATCTATCTATCTATCTATCTACCTACCTGTCTGTCTGTCTCTCTGTCGGTCGGTCAGCATTTATTTTTTATTTTTTTGGAAGTGCTAGTCTGTCTGACTAATGAAAAGCAAGGACACTGGTGGTCAGGCCGCCAGTCCATCACAGGGCAGACACAGACAAACACTCTCACACACATCTAGGGGACAATCTCTCATCTCCAACCCACCTGACCTGCAGGTCTTTGGACGATAGGGAGACACCACTGGAGGAAACTCACACACACACTGGGAGAACAAACTCTACACAGAACGGACCCGGACCGTCCCGCCTGGGAATCAAACCCAGGACCTTCTCGGTGTGAGGCAACACCGCCACCCTTAGACCCCTAGGTTAGAGCAGAATTCTGGTTTTTAGGCTTCGCTTTGGCATTCGGCTCCTCCAGATTGTGATAAATGAATCGAATGTTCGAAATTCTTTGTAAGTATTCTGTTCCCATGCAAATCCCTCATCGTCTAATACATCCCGAGTGTTAGAGAGAGACAGTCACATTAACCAATGGGAGCTCTCTAAACAAGAACATCAGAAACACCAACAAACAAACAAACAAAAGGAATGTCGAGATGTTGGATCATGGAAAAAGAAGACATGCATCAGCGCTGAAGCTCCTAGCTCAGCACAGATCTGATTAGCATTAGCGGCGGCGTTTAATGAATCATCGGCTTTACAGAGCAGTCGCCGTCGATTTGGACGTGTAATGGAAGGGACATTTTAATTCCGACGGCGTGCGTGCGTGTGTGTGTGTGTTTCTCTGCAGGTGAGGGGGTTGGCAAATTGGCACGGATTTATTCATAGCAAGGGTGGGTTTTTAGAAGAGCTTGGCTGGAGGAATTCGTTTGGAGCTGAATGCGGGTAATTTCCTGTTAAAGTGGGCTTTTAAGCGGCGCAGAAAGTTTCACAATTTCATGATGGAGTGAAGGGGGTCACACACTCGCTTTGAAGGCGTGTGTGTGTGTGTGTGTGTGTGTGTGTGTGTGTTACTCCTAAAAGTGATGGAAACCCACAGTAGTTCCCTTTGCAGTAGAGGGGAAAGGTAATGTGATGAATGTTATTTGATCCACAGTCCATATCTCTCAATCTTACTCATTTTCTGAGCTGCTTGTCCTGATTAGGGCAGCAGGGTGGGGTCTGTCCCAGCTCTCACGGGGAAAAAGGCAGGGACACACCCTGGACAGGTCATCAGTCCATCAGGGCAGACACACACATTCCCACCATGGGGACAATTTAGCATTTCCAATCCACCTGACGTCCAGGTATTTGGACAGGGGGAGGACATCGGAGCATCTGGAGGAAACGCACACATACACGGAGAGGACATGTCCACTCCACGGAGAAAGGACCTGGGCCGTCCCATGAGGGAACTGAACCCAGGGCCTTCTCATTGTGAACCACAACGAAGTGCATTCAACTCACACACCGCTGCTGAGTTGGTTTATGAGTCTAGTTCTGTTTATTCACAAACTTGAGCACATTTAAGTCCTCACTGTCCTCGCTGTCCTCGCTGTCCTCACAGGACGATGTGTTGGGGACGCTGTTTTCACTTTTTCCTTTTGGTTATGGAGGTTAAGGTCAGTGTTGGGTTATGGTCAGACAAACCGGTGTTTAACTACAGTCGCACAGGTCAGTGGAAAACACAGAAAGGTAGTAATTGAGGAAAGTGTGTGTGTGTGTGTGTGTGTGTGTGTGTGTGTGTGTGTGTGTGTGTGTGTGACACTGAAACTGTGCAGGTGTTTTTAAAATCTGCTCACACACAGCTAACTTGCTGTGTGTTTGGATTTCTAATAGCTGTGTGTGCGTGTGTGTGTGTGTGTGTATGTGTGCGTGCGTGCGTGCGTGTGTGTGTGTGTGTGTGTGTTTCTGAATTTTCCAAACAGATTGTAAAGCCAGGAGGTCGTTTTCGTTTAGAGTGGAGGGTTCAAACCCAGGTGCAGGAACACACAGTGCAGGCTTAAACACTTTAGCAGACACGCACACACACACTCACACACACACACACACACACACACACACACACTCAGCGGCGCCCCAAGAAGGATCATGCTTCTGATTATGGCCTAAACTGAGTTAGCAGGTCATTCGATTAAAGTAATCTGATCAGAGCTCACTTCATGTGCGCTTGCGTGCAGTTTGAGAAGTGTGTGTGTGTGTGTGTGTGTGTGTGCAGCGTTTCTTCTTTCCACTTCAACGTGGCACTGCTGTTTTTTTCGCTCCACAGTGACCGACCCGACAGTGAAGATGTTTTATTGACGGCACTGCAGCCCAGTTCACTCTAATGACCCTGACTGTCTCTCTCTCTCTTTCTGTCTGTCTGTCTGTCTCTCCCTTTCTTTTTCTGTTTTCTCCCATCTTTCTCCTATCCCCCCTCCTTTTTACATCCCTTTCTCCCTCTTTCCATCTCTCTTTGTCTCTCCTGTTCTTCCTCCCCTTTTTCCGTCTCTCATGTTTTCCCTTTTTTCTTCCTTTCTCTTTCTCTCTTCCTCTTTTTCTCTCTCCTCCTTTTCCTATCTCCTTCTCTCTCTTTTCCCCTCTCTCTTGTTTCTCTCTTTCTCTATTTTTTCTTCACTTTTTATCCCTTTCTCTCCCTTCAGTCTTTTTCTCTGTCTTTTGTCTTACTCTGTTTTCCCTTCCCCCCCTCTCTCTCTCTCTCTCTCTCTCTCTCTCTCTCTCTCTCTCTCTCTCGCTCTCTCTTAATAAATTCCATTAACTAAAGTCGAGCTCTACTGATGTACGTCTCTGCCAAACCAATTAACAATTAACAAAAACCAATTAGTGGTTGAGGTAAACACACAAATAAAAAACTCTGATAAATAATAAACTCTGATAAATAAAAAACTGATAAATAAAAAACTCTGATAAATAAAAAACTCTGATAAATAATAAACTCTGATAAATAATAAACACTGTTCAAATAATGAAAACAGGTGCAATAATGAACTCAGTAGTTTATGATCAGTCCTGAACTCAGCAGGTTTATTTTTTAACCCCTCCCCTTTATTTTTCTCCCTGCAGCCATGCTGTATTGTCATTATGGCTGTGTGTGTGTGTGTGTGTGTGTGTGTGTGTGTAAGGTTGGCAGTAATGTAATCTACAGCTTTGCTCTGAATCATCAGGCAGAGAGAGAGTGAGTGTGTCTCAAGTACTACTTTTCTCCTTAATCTCTCTGTGGACGAAAGAGAGAGAGAGAGAGAGAGAGAGAGAGAGAGAGAGAGAGAGAGAGAGTGAATTGAATTGAAAAAGAAAAAAGACAATTTTTAGTCTTCATCTTTTAAAGTGGAACATTAACTTAATTGGAAGCACCCTCCTCTCTCTTTCTCTCTCTCTTTCTCTCTCTTTCTCTCTCTCTCTCTCTCTCTCTCCCTCCCTCCGCCTCCAAATCATTCTGACCTTCAGTGATCTGATGTGTGTACATCTGATGTCCCTACTGAAGACCTTAATGCTTGTTTTTAAAAACGAAACCTCTTTTCCAGGCGGGTTAAGAGTCTCCGCGTCATCAGAGGGCACAGAACCATAAAAGTGATTTCAAAAATATATATTTCTTTTCTGGCCGCAAAGTCCAAAATTCGATTGGTTCGAAGATCTGCCCTGATTGGTCCAGGAGACGCTTCATTAGGCAGCACATGTTGCTATGGCAACCTAGACGATATCCCGCTCGCCAAGATGTGGCCGATCAGCCGAGACGTTCTTGGAGGCTAAATTGAGAGCTGGAGGTTTGAGGAACACCCAGAACTGTTCTATGAAGACAGTACCACCGGATTTCTCTCAACCTGTTTCAAACTCATCCAGGTCTTCATGAAGGTGGAGCAGACAGAGATGGCGCGGTTTAGGACGCAGTAGGACTTACTGTCGGCTATAAACCTGGACCAGACTTCAATTAGCTGAACTCGGCCAGCAAAACTGGGTCTGTTTCACCTCTTCGGCTGATCTAGAATCAGATTTTTTAGGGATGACCATCATAAATTCAGAGTAATCTGATCCAGGATCAGCCCTGCCATCTGAAAGGTTTTTTAGTTTAGTTCATGTTTGAAGCTGACAGTAAGCATGCTCCACCTTAATGAAGAGCTTGGTGAGTCTTACATGGGTTGAGGGAAGCTCTGGGGATGTGTTTACTGAAGGAAAAGATTTGGGTGATTCTTCAAAGAACTTTTGATACATTTCAAAGAAATCAACCATGTTTGATTTTCTTCCAGTGAATGAAAGGACTCGAAGTAACCCTGAGAGTTAATAACTTTGGCCCAGATCGGATGGGACTTAAATCTCAGTAGTAACAAAAAACAACGCCTTATATGGAAGTTCTGAAAGGGTTCTCAAGGGTGCCTCAGGGCAAACTACTGGTCTGGGCTTCGAACCCACAACCTTCTAATCCTGGGGCCTCGTCCTTGATCACAGAGGTACCGTCCCCATCATATGATAAAGATCTGGAAGTGAGACAGATAGAAAGTGGTTGGAGGGCCATTTTTAACACAGATAGAGGAAAGGAGGGAACAAGGCAGATCCATGGTGTTAAACCTCTGATGAATGGGGAGAAGAGAGGGATGACAAGGGAGGAATAGAAAGAGGTGAAAATTGCAAGCGTTTGAGGGGCTGGTGGGGAAAAAAGAGGGAAAATTGATTTCGGAAAAAGAATGGGACGAGGATGGTAAGAGAAGGAAGACGGAGAGATGGAGAGCAGCAGAGCGGGGTGTTGTGACGGAGGACTGGAGTGGAGGAGTGCAGCGGAGGAGAAATCGAGTCTAAATTATTGTTGTTGGTGAGGTGGGTGCAGCGATGAAATAAACGTTTCGATTCTGAGGCTCAGACGTTCGCAAATTGCCTCAGATAACAATGTCAGGCAAACAGGGAGAGTCATTTGTATCCCACACACACACACACACACACACACACACACGCACACACACGCACCAACACGTACACACACACACAAAAGATGTGAGATCCATTTCTCCCTCTTCTCTCTGCTTTGAAAAAATAACCCCCAGCACTTTAACACTCTCTCTCTCTCACTCTCTCTCACACACACACATGCACACTCTCTCTCCCTTTTCTTAACACTCTTAGTGTCCCTCTCACACACTCTCTCTCTCTTTTGTCTGACTGTCCTTCTGTGTGTGTGTGTGTGTGTGTGTGTGTGTGTGTGTGTGTGTGTGTGTGTGTGTGTGTGTGTGAGAGGTATCAAATAACCCCCCTTTCAAGACTAAAAGAGAGGGATGAAAAGGAGAGGAGGAGAAGATAGAAAGAATGAGATAGAAAATCAGTAGGAGGGACAGAGTGATGGAGATGTAGGCAGAAAAGATTATTACTGTAGCTGTACACTGTACACACACACACACACACACACACTCTACCCCCACATTCTGACACACTCAGATCAACACAACTCCATTTGTTCTGTTTTTATTTTAATTTTCCTTTTTTTCCACAATAAGGAACCAGGACAAATAATCCAGAACTACATTAAAGAACCTTTCAGAAGCTTTTTCTTGCATTTCATTTGTTCATTTAGCACCTTTCACACAAACGCTCAAGTAGAGGACGAAGCAGCGTCGGCACACCGCTTCTTCAGGTTTAGTCTTCACCTCAGGCAGGACGAACTCAATCGCTCCAAATGATGGAGGGAGGACGTCGGGTTTTTTTTCGTAGATTGGCCCTTTAAAATGAAAAAGCTCTTCTGTTATAAAGTTACAGTCGGGATGAGGTTCTGTTACGGCGATCAAAATATACATTACAGACGCTTACACAGCATAAATATATCCACCCGCACCCATTACACACACACACACACACACACACACACACACACACACACACACAGGATGCGATATAAACCTGATATGCTTTCTTATTGTCATCTCATCCTTTCTTTACATTATGAGCACATCCTCTATCGATCCCCCTTACCTTCTGGTAAACTTTTCACTCTCTTTCATCCCTCCATTTCCTTCTGTTTGTCTCCCTCCTCTCTCTCTATATGTTTGACTATCTCTTTCTCCTTCTCCCTCCCCCTCTCTTTCTGTGTGTGTGCGCGTGTGTGTGTGTGTGTGCGTGTGTGTGTGTGAGTATGTACGGTAGCGGCAGGCCGACACTGTGCCGTCTCGGCAGGATTCCCTATTAGCACTTTTTTCCCTGGAAAGACAGAGCAGCTAAACGAGTGCAGAAAGTCATCTACCTCTTCTCCCCCCTTTCCTCACTCCATCTTACAGACAAAAAAAAATTAGTGCAGGAAATGGAGGAGGAGGAGGGAATGAGAATGGGCACAGCAACACAGGGAGACACGGACGAAGAGACACAGGCAGGCAGGGAGCTACTGTAATGGAGACAAGCAGAGACATGTACATGGAGCTGGAGATACAGAAAAGATTGGGAGACATGGCCAGGACAACACTGAACGAAAGATAGACAGGAGACGGACACAAATACACGGACAGCGAGACGGACACAAATACACGGACAGGGAGACGGACACAAATACACGGACAGCGAGACGGACACAAATACACGGACAGGGAGACGGACACAAATACACGGACAGGAATGTGTGAAATGGGAGACGCTGATCAAGAGACAGATACTGGGACACAAACAGGAAGCCATGGACAGGGACAGAGGGATGGGGTATGGGACAGTCCCCGAGGTTGCAGTGGGCACAGGCAGAGGGGCAACTCAGACAGACCAAAAGCAAACTCACCTGAGTGAGAGAGAAAAAAAGGTGAGGTGAGAACGAGGGATGGGGCAGTAAAAAATAAGGAGAAAAACAAAGAGGGGAAAAAACAGAAATCGTGAGTGGAGAATGTGAAAAGGATGGAGAGACGGAGAGGGAAGAGGAAAACAGAGGTGGAGAATGAAAAGAGATAAAGGGCACAGAGAGAGAGAGTGAGAGAGAGAGAGAGAGAGAGAGAGAGAGAGAGAGAGAACAATTTAAGCTCCCTGAGGGCTCTGTGGGAAGGAATTAGTGGATGAACTTTGGAGGAGAAGCTGCTATCCAGAATTCAGAAAACAAAAGAGTGGGGTGTGTGCGTGTGTGTGTGTGTGTGTGTGTGTGTGTGTGTGCGCGCGTGTGTGTGTGTGTGTGTGTGCGTGAGTGTGTGTGTAAAGTGTTATGATGCAGCTGAAAGAAGAACACCGCGTCCTGTGGTCCTTTTTTATGTTTTAAAGAGATATTTCCACAAAACATCTTCTCACGTGGTCAGCAGTCATTCGGGACTGACTCGTAACTCACTGGAGATACGTGTTTTCTTCCCCATGAACTCACCAGTCTTGGTAAGAGAAAGAGGAGCCTGGCTGGGACGTTGTCTTTTATAGGGACAGAAATACTGAGGCGGGTGCTAGACATGGACCGAAACTCCCTAAAACTTAGTCTGGACTGATCTTCTGCTGATCAGTGATCAGTGTTGGTTTTTGTCCTGCAGGGCTCTGTGCCAGTCATGTGACCGAAAACTGGTCCCATCCGTGGAGACCCCACGTCCCAGCTTACAGGGTCTCTGCAAGCTCTGTATTTAACCCACACACACCGTGCAGCGTTGGGAAGCCAAATCAGCACCCGCGGAGCAATGATGGGGATGGTACCTTGCTCAAGGGGACCTCAGGGCAACCTACTGGTCTGGGAATCAAACCCATTACCTTCCAGTTATGGGTTCCGGTCCCTAAACACTAGACCACAGCTGCTCTGATATGTCTTGTGAGTCTGATTTGGCGAGTCAGAGCTGTTTTGGTGGCATGAGAGGACACGATTAAGCTCTTCTGACAAAGTCAGGACCGTCCTGTCGGGACAAGCAACAGTCAGGATATGTTTGTCCTGAAAAAATGTCCAGAAACACACACCTACATCCCACACGGACACACTTTTGATGCCGGACGGATGAGTTAATGAGTGTGATCGAGCTGGCTGCATCATTGCCAGGTCAGAGAGGGTGTTCCAGCATCCTCTGGGGCAGGGAGTGCAGGAGGACACGTGTCTGGCCAGGTTTTTAACACACACACACACACACACACACACACACAGTCACAGTGTTCTTTTAAGCCTCATTAAAACAGCTGACAGCACAAGGTCAAAGTGAGAGAGAGACAGACACCTCATTCAGACAGTGAAAGAGAGATTTACAGATAGAGAGAGAGAGAGAGAGAGAGATGGAGGGAGATTAAGTGATAAAGAGGAAAGAGAGAGAAAGGTGGGAGAGATCGACGGAGGTTCCTGCATTTATAAAGGGTAAAGGGGGGGACAGGTAAAGGAGGGAGGTCGGGAGACACAGACACGCAGTGGCAGGAGGGATAATTATACACCCGGGTCAATCTTTCAGTGACCCTCATTTACTTCTCTCTGACTCTTCCATTCTTTATCGCTCCATCGTTCCGCGGCGGGGCAGAGAAGGTCTTCATCAGCTCTGAGTATTATTTATATTATTGGTTCTCCTGTTAATCATGAATTGATTGACTGTTGGTATAAAATAAATTGTGACTTTTCTATCAATCCAACTTCATCAGACTGACATTAACGAGTTTTAAAAAACGATGCTTTGATACGAGTGTGTTAAACGCACGAATGTCGGATGCTTGTATATGATTCATAACCTGTAAAAAGATTCATTCTGTATCGCTTTTATTACTGTCAGACTGTAAACACCACTGCAGATTCATACTGGATTATAATCCCTCCACTATTATTACTGTCAGACTGTAAACACCACTGCAGATTCATACTGGATTATAATCCCTCCACTATTATTACTATCAGACTGTAAAAACCATAATCCCTCTGGATTGGATGCTGATGGAGACATTTGGGTCCAGGATGTGAGGAGGTCACTCTGGGTAGAGGAGGAAAGTCACGAGGGGCTGCCGGTGCAGCTGATCAAACTCTATTTAATTACCAGCTTTTCACCAACACCCACCACTTATTCAAACAGAACACACTGGCTAGCACGGCGCTAAAGCAGACACACACACACACACACACAGTGAACAGCCATGCACGAGCTGTCATCCTCCGGCACTTTCACACACTCCCTCTTCCAACACTCACACACAGCTTGATGGGAAACACACATTCACACCCCTCTACAGACAGCCCCCCCCCCACACACACACACACACACACACAGACAGACACACACTCGCGGCAGACGTACGGTCTCTCACTCGCAGCGCAGACCAAACACTATGATTTGAATGTGTCAGTCAAGTGTTAGAGGGTGATTGAATGGGCGGAGTTTGGAGCATTATCATGATGTGGGATGGTTTTCAGGTGAGAGGTCTCTGAAGTCCTGAAGTCGGGTTTAGGCCGGAGGCTAGGCTGAGTTTGAGGCGGGGTTCTGTTGAGGGGTGGAGTTTATGATCATGGGCAGGTGAGATATGGATCACATTATGGTAGAAGCTTTTAAAAGGAAGTGAGTTTTGACCGGTGGACCGGGATTAAAGTCTCGTGATTTATTTCTGGGATTGGTGGGGTTTATGGACAGTGTTAATATGAAAGGTGAGATGTTTGCTGGGATGATGACATGGGCGGGCTTTGCAGTAAAGTGGGTGGAGTTTGGGATCATTTAAGGTGGAGTTAGTAATGAAAGAAGCGGCTTTTGGGTCAGATTGACTTCTGGAGACAAGGGTTGAGCTCTGGTCTGCAAAATTCATGGCTTTAAGGAGGGTCTGGGATCCCGCTTCCAGCTGGGCCGTGTGGGTACAGGCTGGGTGAGTCCTTGTTACTGTTACTGGGGAGATTTAAACAGTGTGTGTTTGCACTGATATAAATATTCTGAATGCAAATGAAGTGCCTGCTGAGCCTTTTCCTGTTTTATTTAAGCCGAGAACCGTTTGCAGTCGAGTTTTATTTACTGCAATGCTCAGTGTGGAGTGTTGCTTTCTCGGGTCACTAATTGACCTGCTGTTGCGTCTTTTGGCCTTGGCTTTCAGCAGGGGGAAAGCTCCGTGTATAAGCCCAGAATTGCAATTTTAAAGCTTTAGTGTAGGCGCTCGTAAGTGGCCCGGTACCTGGAAGGTCCCCCCAAGCATTTCACCTAAAAAACGGCACGAATTAGCACATCAGGGCCAGAAAGTGCACCCTTGAAAGTGCATCTGTGTTAATTGCGCCTCAGGGACGCTTTCTAACTTCATCCTGCCGCTCTGAGTGATGGCGTTAGGATGTTGACTGGCTATTCTTCCACCTCCTGCTAGCCAGTGGGCTTTGTGTGACTTCACAAAAGGAAGGGATGATGGAAGGAAGGAAGGAAGGAAGGAAGGAAAGAAGGAGGGAGGGGTGCGCCTAGAGCGTGAGATTGGAAGGATGTGTTTGCATTGGGAAGTGCGTTTCTCCCCCCCGTACGCTGGAGAGCTAATTACGACATCTGACATTCAGCTCGTTCACATCCACAGCAACAAAAAAGAAGGTCAAAAGGTGGAAGGTTCGAGGATTTGTGGGTTCAGTTCGGATAAGAGACTCGCTAATCCTTGCTGACGGGAACCGGACAAGGAGTGGACATACACTTGACATAATTAGTTCATAATAAATACATTTCAGCATAATGGAGATACGGTGGTGGTGAATGGAACCAGGTGTCCACAGCAATATGTAGAATTTACTGTCCTGCTATGATCCTGCTGCGTCTTCGCTATGTTTAATTATGGAGGTAAAATAGTGGGAATTATGGGAAGGAATCTACAGTTCCCCTTTAATAATGGCTCATCTTTTATTCAGTCATAAATTATACATTGCAGACCATGAGAGGGCTCTTTAAAGGACCCGCTGGTCTGCCTCATCTTTTTATTGGACTTTTTAATTCATTTGAGCAAAATCCAAGAAAACTACTTTTCAATTGACTAGGATCACAGTTCACTGTTAAATTAGCTTAAAGGTTGTTGGCCGTCTTTGCATTAGAGGCCATAATTAAGATATACGTTGCATTTTGTGTCACTTCACATCAATGCAGAGACACAGCACTGTGAAAAAGTCTTGGCCCACCTCTCATTTCTTTTTACGAGGGAAATGAGAAAGTATGCACGGTCATTTATTGCAAGCGCACATGTAAATCCAGTCTAAACGCAAAGAGAGTTTCATTCATTCTTTATAACTAATATTTGGCTCGACCACCGCTATTCTTCAGCACAGCCTCAACTCTCTTAGACGAGTCGTCTTCACGAACACTTCTCCAGGCTTCTCCAGTGCCATACTGGTGACAATGTTAGTGAAGAGTGTTTCCAAACTTTTGAACACTTCCAGCCTTTACTGAATCGGAGAGCAGAGAGTCATGGGATACGTGTTAAGCAGATCAGGCTGGTCATCTCTCGACGGTTGACCCCTTTTTCCCGACATCCACGCTGGCCAGCGGAACAAACATGACCAGTTGTTTTCCTCTGGGAATAGCTGAATCAAAACACTCCGTCCCTGGCACACATAACACACACATCCGCGCACACACAGTCCGAGCGTTTGTCCTCTGTCTTTCAACATTGGCCAGAATAGTCAGCCTTGCTTTTGTCAGGATGCAATTTGATATAATAGGGCTGTGTCATCTCTAATTTGTAGGCAGTAATTAGCGCACGAGTGAAAACACTGCTCCCAGAAGCGACCGCCAGAAAGGTCATTAGACCCTGGCTCCAGGACAAGCCTGACGAAACCCCTAGCTTCTCCCTGCGGCGAGAAAGCTCAATCCTCCCCCCTCACAAGTCTAACTCCGGGACGCTCGGGTGTTTTTTAAGATCAGGGACGGGGCCTTTTGAACCTCCTGCTCAGTTTGCACAGCGGCGCTCTACCTCCAGCTTGCTCCTTCCAGCAAACACAAAGAAAGCTCACATTTAAAAGCTGCGAGCTGCAGCTCCGGACCCCTGCGGTACGCAGTGCAAAGGCTGCGGGATGGATTTTTTTGAATTCCAGGTTGGATTCTGTTAAATGGCACCTTCTGCAGTACAATTGGCTAGTAGGATCCCTCCCATACCCCACTTCTTGAGCTTGGTTTGCTAATAGTGTCCTAACTCTACTTCTTGGAAAGGCTAGGTCCCACTTCTGGGGTTATGATTTCCAAACAATCCTGCAACAGGACTGGGCAGTAGCATCCCACTCTTGGAATGGTTAGTAGCATCCCACGTCTTGAACTAGGATTAATAGTAGTATCCCAACCCCAGCTCTTGAAAGGTCTGGTAGTATCCCACATCTTCAGCTAAGGTAATCAGTATCCCAACTCATGAAATGTCAAGCAGTGTCCTAATAACTCCAGTAGCGTCCCACTTAGTGTATCCCAGCCTCTGGACCAGGAACAGCTGGCGGTATCCCATTTCTTGAGCTAATACTACTAGTTGTATCCCGTCTTCACCTTTCGGAATAGCTAGTAATATCCCACTTCATGAGCTACAATTGCTAGTCGTATCCAGAATCCACATATCCCCCTTACCTCAATCGATCCTATAAAAGAGAGCACAGCACACAGGTATTAATACCTGCAACCCTTAAATTACCGACAAACAATTTGCAGCAAATCAGCCGTGATCTCTGTTGTTTTTTTTTTCCTTCCACTTCTTTTCTCACCTTCTTTGGGCAATAAAAAAATAAAGCAAAGCAGAAATCAATAGCAGTGAGATTGTTGCTGCTCGGGCCTGCATTTCAATTTGGGTAAATGGCAGGAGGTGTGCAAACGTACACCTGCTTATCAACCTTATTTTTTATTTTTTTTATTTTCCCCCTCTTTTCTTATCTCTACCAGAAAAACTGTGTGACATTTAATGCACGCTTAATACTCAATGGGTTTGCTGGAGAATCCCGGCGAATGTTATCACCTCTTTAATTTGCCTTTTAAAACAGAACACAAACAGGTGGGGCGCGATGATTAGACTCGACTTGCTAAAATCATTATAAAATCGTTATGCATGTGCATCGCCATCACACCCCGTCCCAACCGTACTCCCTGCGCGCGTTGCCTGCGGCCTGGCACGCTACAAAATGCAGTTTGCCATTGTGATTCCACCGCACTTGTATTAGCAGAGATGGGTCCCCCAGCATGTTTGACACGTCCCTTCATGAACGATGGTGAGGCCGCCTGTATTGACGTTGCCTCG